>CAWUPM010000456.1:0-74159 GCA_963924295.1 Dioctria rufipes
CGACGTATTTAAAATTTGCGACAGAAAAAGTTATTTTTTGAAAAATTTACTATAGAAAAGGCAATCCTCGGCGTATTTAAAATTTGCGACAGTAAAAAATTATTCTTTGAAATATTTACTATAGAAAAGGCAATACTCGGCGTATTTAAAATTTGCGACCGTAAAAAATAATTTCTTGAAAAATTTACTATAGAAAAGGCAATCCTCGGCGTATTTAAAATTTGCGACAGTAGAAAATAATTTTTTGAAAAATTTACTATAGAAAAGGCAATACTCGGCGTATTTAAAATTTGCGACAGTAAAAAATTATTTTTTGAAAAATTTACTATAGAAAAGGCAATCCTCGGCGTATTTAAAATTTGCGACCGTAAAAAAACAATTTTTTGAGAAATTTACTATGGAAAAGGCAATCCTCGGCGTATTTAAAATTTGCGACAGTAACAAATTATTTTTTGAAAAATTTACTATAGAAAAAACAATCCTCGGTGTATTTAAAATTTGCGACAGTAAAAAATTATTTTTTGAAAAATTTACTATAGGAAAGGCAATCCTCGGCGTATTTAAAATTTGCGACAGTAAAAAATTATTTTTGAAAAATTTACTATAGAAAAGGCAATCCTCGGCGTATTTAAAATTTGCGACAGTAAAAAATTATTTTTTGACAAATTCACTATAGAAAAGGCAATCCTCGGCGTATTCAAAATTTGCGACAGTAGAAAATATTATTTTGACAAATTCACTAAAGAAAAGGCAATCCTCGGCGTATTTAATATTTGCGACAGTAAAAAATTATTTTTTGATAAATTTACTATAGAGAAGGCAATCCTCGGCGTATATAAAATTTGCGACAGTAAAAATTTATTTTTTGACAAATTCACTATAGAAAAGGCAATCCTCGGCGTATTTAAAATTTGCGACAGTAAAAAATTATTTTTTGAAAAATTTACTATAGAAAAGGCAATCCTCGGCGTATTTAAAATTTGCGACAGTATAAATTTATTTGTTGAAAAATTTACTATAGAAAAGGCAATCCTCGGCGTATTTAAAATTTGCGACAGTATAAATTTATTTTTTGACAAATTCACTATACAAAAGGCAATCCTCGGCGTATTCAAAATTTGCGACAGTAAAAAATTTTTTTTGATAAATTTACTATAGAAAAGGCAATCCTCGGCGTATATAAAATTTGCGACAGTAAAAATTTATTTTTTGACAAATTCACTATAGAAAATGCAATCCTCGACGTATTTAAAATTTGCGACAATAAAAAATTATTTTTGAAAAACTTACTATAGAAAAGGCAATCCTCGGCGTATTTAAAATTTGCGACAGTAAAAAATTATTTTTTGACAAATTCACTATAGAAAAGGCCATCCTCGGGGTATTCAAAATTTGCGACAGTAGAAAATATTATTTTGACAAATTCACTAAAGAAAAGGCAATACTCGGCTTGTTTAAAATTTTCGTCAGTAAAAAATAATTTTTTTACAAATTCACTATAGAAAATGTAATCCTCGGCGTATTTAAAATTTGCGACAATAAAAAATATTATTGTGACAAATTCACTATAGAAAAGGCAATCCTCGGCGTATTTAAAATTTGCGACAGTAAAAAATTATTTTTTGACAAATTCACTATAGAAAAGGCAATCCTCGGCGTATATAAAATTTGCGACAGTAAAAATTTATTTTTTGACAAATTCACTAGAGAAAAGGCAATCCTCGGCGTATTTAAAATTTGCGACAGTAAAAAATTATTTTTTTGATAAATTTACTATAGAAAAGGCAATACTCGGCGTGTTTAAAATTTTCGTCAGTAAAAAATTATTTTTTGACAAATTCACTATAGAAAATGCAATCCTCGGCGTATTTAAAATTTGCGACCTTAAAAAATAATTTCTTGAAAAATTTACTAAAGAAAAGGCAATCCTCGGCGTATTTAAAATTTGCGACAGTAAAAAATTATTTTTTGAAAAATTTACTATAGAAAAGGCAATCCTCGGCGTATTTAAAATTTGCGACAGTAAAAAATTATTTTTTGATAAATTTACTATAGAAAAGGCAATCCTCGGCGTATATAAAATTTGCGACAGTAAAAATTTATTTTTTGACAAATTCACTATAGAAAAGGCAATCTTCGGCGTATTAAAAATTTGCGACAGTAAAAAATTATTTTTTGAAAAATTTACTATAGAAAAGGCAATCCTCGGCGTATTTAAAATTTGCGACAGTAAAAATTTATTTTTTGACAAATTCACTATACAAAAGGCAATCCTCGGCGTATTAAAAATTTGCGACAGTAAAAAAATTATTTTTTTAAAAATTTACTATAGAAAAGGCAATCCTCGGCGTATTTAAAATTTGCGACCGTAAAAAATAATTTCTTGAAAAATTTACTATAGAAAAGGCAATCCTCGGCGTATTTAAAATTTGCGACAGTAAAAAATAATTTTTTGAAAAATTTACTATAGAAAAGGCAATACTCGGCGTATTTAAAATTTGCGACAGTAAAAAATTATTTTTTGAAAAATTTACTATAGAAAAGGCAATCCTCGGCGTATTTAAAATTTGCGACAGTAAAAAATTATTTTTTGAAAAATTTACTATATAAAAGGCAATCCTCGGCGTATTTAAAATTTGCGACAGTAAAAAATATTATTTTGACAAATTCACTAAAGAAAAGGCAATCCTAGGCGTATTTAAAATTTGCGACAGTAAAAAATTATTTTTTGATAAATTTACTATAGAAAAGGCAATCCTCGGCGTATATAAAATTTGCGACAGTAAAAATTTATTTTTTGACAAATTCACTATAGAAAATGCAATCCTCGGCGTATTTAAAATTTGCGACAGTAAAAAATTATTTTTTGAAAAATTTACTATATAAAAGGCAATCCTCGGCGTATTTAAAATTTGCGACAGTAAAAAATAATATTTTGACAAATTCACTAAAGAAAAGGCAATCCTAGGCGTATTTAAAATTTGCGACAGTAAAAAATTTTTTTTGATAAATTTACTATAGAAAAGGCAATCCTCGGCGTATATAAAATTTGCGACAGTAAAAATTTATTTTTTGACAAATTCACTATAGAAAATGCAATCCTCGACGTATTTAAAATTTGCGACAATAAAAAATTATTTTTTGAAAAATTTACTATAGAAAAGGCAATCCTCGGCGTATTTAAAATTTGCGACAGTAAAAAATTATTTTTTGACAAATTCACTATAGAAAAGGCCATCCTCGGCGTATTCAAAATTTGCGACAGTAGAAAATATTATTTTGACAAATTCACTAAAGAAAAGGCAATACTCGGCTTGTTTAAAATTTTCGTCAGTAAAAAATAATTTTTTTACAAATTCACTATAGAAAATGTAATCCTCGGCGTATTTAAAATTTGCGACAATAAAAAATATTATTGTGACAAATTCACTATAGAAAAGGCAATCCTCGGCGTATTTAAAATTTGCGACAGTAAAAAATTATTTTTTGACAAATTCACTATAGAAAAGGCAATCCTCGGCGTATATAAAATTTGCGACAGTAAAAATTTATTTTTTGACAAATTCACTATAGAAAATGCAATCCTCGGCGTATTTAAAATTTGCGACAGTAAAAAATTATTTGTTGAAAAATTTACTATATAAAAGGCAATCCTCGGCGTATTTAAAATTTGCGACAGTAAAAAATATTATTTTGACAAATTCACTAAAGAAAAGGCAATCCTAGGCGTATTTAAAATTTGCGATAGCAAAAAATTATTTTTTGATAAATTTACTATAGAAAAGCCAATCCTCGGCGTATATAAAATTTGCGACAGTAAAAATTTATTTTTGACAAATTCACTATAGAAAATGCAATCCTCGACGTATTTAAAATTTGCGACAATAAAAAATATTATTTTGACAAATTCACTATAGAAAAGGCAATCCTCGGCGTATTTAAAATTTGCGACCGTAAAAAATAATTTCTTGAAAAATTTACTATAGAAAAGGCAATCCTCGGCGTATTTAAAATTTGCGACAGTAAAAAATAATTTTTTAAAAAATTTACTATAGAAAAGGCAATACTCGGCGTATTTAAAATTTGCGACAGTAAAAAATTATTTTTTGAAAAATTTACTATAGAAAAGGCAATCCTCGGCGTATTTAAAATTTGCGACCGTAAAAAATAATTTTTTGAGAAATTTACTATGGAAAAGGCAATCCTCGGCGTATTTAAAATTTGCGACAGTAACAAATTATTTTTTGAAAAATTTACTATAGAAAAAACAATCCTCGGTGTATTTAAAATTTGCGACAGTAAAAAATTATTTTTTGAAAAATTTACTATAGGAAAGGCAATCCTCGGCGTATTTAAAATTTGCGACAGTAAAAAATTATTTTTTGAAAAATTTACTATAGAAAAGGCAATCCTCGGCGTATTTAAAATTTACGACAGTAAAAAATTATTTTTTGACAAATTCACTATAGAAAAGGCAATCCTCGGCGTATTCAAAATTTGCGACAGTAGAAAATATTATTTTGACAAATTCACTAAAGAAAAGGCAATCCTCGGCGTATTTAATATTTGCGACAGTAAAAAATTATTTTTTGATAAATTTACTATAGAGAAGGCAATCCTCGGCGTATATAAAATTTGCGACAGTAAAAATTTATTTTTTGACAAATTCACTATAGAAAAGGCAATCCTCGGCGTATTTAAAATTTGCGACAGTAAAAAATTATTTTTTGAAAAATTTACTATAGAAAAGGCAATCCTCGGCGTATTTAAAATTTGCGACAGTATAAATTTATTTTTTGACAAATTCACTATACAAAAGGCAATCCTCGGCGTATTCAAAATTTGCGACAGTAAAAAATTATTTTTTGATAAATTTACTATAGAAAAGGCAATCCTCGGCGTATATAAAATTTGCGACAGTAAAAATTTATTTTTTGACAAATTCACTATAGAAAATGCAATCCTCGACGTATTTAAAATTTGCGACATTAAAAAATATTATTTTGACAAATTCACTATAGAAAAGGCAATCCTCGGCGTATTTAAAATTTGCGACCGTAAAAAATAATTTCTTGAAAAATTTACTACAGAAAAGGCAATCCTCGACGTATTTAAAATTTTCGACAGTAAAAAATTATTTTTTGACAAATTCACTATAGAAAAGGCAATCCTCGGCGTATGAAAAATTTGCGACCGTAAAAAAAAGTTTTTTGAGAAAATTACTATAGAAAAGGCAATCCTCGACGTATTTAAAATTTGCGACAGAACAAAATAATTTTTTGAAAAATTTACTATAGAAAAGGCAATCCTCGGCGTATTTAAAATTTGCGACAGTAAAAAATTATTTTTTGAAAAATTTACTATAGAAAATGCAATCCTCGGCGTATTTAAAATTTGCCACAGTAAAAGATTATTTTTTGAAAAATTAACTATAGAAAAGGCAATCCTCGGCGTATTTAAAATTTGCGACAGTAAAAAAATTATTTTTTGAAAAATTTACTATAGAAAAGGCAATCCTCGGCGTATTTAAAATTTGCGACAGTAAAAATTTATTTTTTGACAAATTCACTATAGAAAAGGCAATCTTCGGCGTATTAAAAAGTTGCGACCGTAAAAAATAATTTTTTGAGAAATTTACTATGGAAAAGGCAATCCTCGGCGTATTTAAAATTTGCGACAGTAAAAAATTATTTTTTGAAAAATTTACTATAGAAAAGGCAATCCTTGGTGTATTTAAAATTTGCGACAGTAAAAAATTATTTTTTGAAAAATTTACTATAGAAAAGGCAATCCTCGGCGTATTTAAAATTTGCGACAGTAAAAAATTATTTTTTGAAAAATTTACTATAGAAAAGGCAATCCTCGGCGTATTTAAAATTTGCGACAGTAAAAAATTATTTTTTGACAAATTCACTATAGAAAAGGCCATCCTCGGCGTATTCAAAATTTGCGACAGTAGAAAATATTATTTTGACAAATTCACTAGAGAAAAGGCAATCCTCGGCGTATTTAAAATTTGCGACAGTAAAAAATTATTTTTTTGATAAATTTACTATAGAAAAGGCAATACTCGGCGTGTTTAAAATTTTCGTCAGTAAAAAATTATTTTTTGACAAATTCACTATAGAAAATGCAATCCTCGGCGTATTTAAAATTTGCGACCTTAAAAAATAATTTCTTGAAAAATTTACTAAAGAAAAGGCAATCCTCGGCGTATTTAAAATTTGCGACAGTAAAAAATTATTTTTTGAAAAATTTACTATAGAAAAGGCAATCCTCGGCGTATTTAAAATTTGCGACAGTAAAAACTTATTTTTTGAAAAATTTACTATAGAAAAGGCAATCCTCGGCGTATTTAAAATTTGCGACAGTAAAAAATTATTTTTGGATAAATTTACTATAGAAAAGGCAATCCTCGGCGTATATAAAATTTGCGACAGTAAAAATTTATTTTTTGACAAATTCACTATAGAAAATGCAATCCTCGGCGTATTTAAAATTTGCGACAGTAAAAAATTATTTTTTGAAAAATTTACTATATAAAAGGCAATCCTCGGCGTATTTAAAATTTGCGACAGTAAAAAATATTATTTTGACAAATTCACTAAAGAAAAGGCAATCCTAGGCGTATTTAAAATTTGCGACAGTAAAAAATTTTTTTTGATAAATTTACTATAGAAAAGGCAATCCTCGGCGTATATAAAATTTGCGACAGTAAAAATTTATTTTTTGACAAATTCACTATAGAAAATGCAATCCTCGACGTATTTAAAATTTGCGACAATAAAAAATTATTTTTTGAAAAATTTACTATAGAAAAGGCAATCCTCGGCGTATTTAAAATTTGCGACAGTAAAAAATTATTTTTTGACAAATTCACTATAGAAAAGGCCATCCTCGGCGTATTCAAAATTTGCGACAGTAGAAAATATTATTTTGACAAATTCACTAAAGAAAAGGCAATACTCGGCTTGTTTAAAATTTTCGTCAGTAAAAAATAATTTTTTTACAAATTCACTATAGAAAATGTAATCCTCGGCGTATTTAAAATTTGCGACAATAAAAAATATTATTGTGACAAATTCACTATAGAAAAGGCAATCCTCGGCGTATTTAAAATTTGCGACAGTAAAAAATTATTTTTTGACAAATTCACTATAGAAAAGGCAATCCTCGGCGTATATAAAATTTGCGACAGTAAAAATTTATTTTTTGACAAATTCACTATAGAAAATGCAATCCTCGGCGTATTTAAAATTTGCGACAGTAAAAAATTATTTGTTGAAAAATTTACTATATAAAAGGCAATCCTCGGCGTATTTAAAATTTGCGACAGTAAAAAATATTATTTTGACAAATTCACTAAAGAAAAGGCAATCCTAGGCGTATTTAAAATTTGCGATAGCAAAAAATTATTTTTTGATAAATTTACTATAGAAAAGCCAATCCTCGGCGTATATAAAATTTGCGACAGTAAAAATTTATTTTTGACAAATTCACTATAGAAAATGCAATCCTCGACGTATTTAAAATTTGCGACAATAAAAAATATTATTTTGACAAATTCACTATAGAAAAGGCAATCCTCGGCGTATTTAAAATTTGCGACCGTAAAAAATAATTTCTTGAAAAATTTACTATAGAAAAGGCAATCCTCGACGTATTTAAAATTTTCGACAGTAAAAAATTATTTTTTGACAAATTCACTATAGAAAAGGCAATCCTCGGCGTATTTAAAATTTGCGACAGTAAAAATTTATTTTTTGACAAATTCACTATACAAAAGGCAATCCTCGGCGTATTAAAAATTTGCGACAGTAAAAAATTATTTTTTTAAAAATTTACTATAGAAAATGCAATCCTCGGCGTATTTAAAATTTGCGACCGTAAAAAATAATTTCTTGAAAAATTTACTAAAGAAAAGGCAATCCTCGGCGTATTTAAAATTTGCGACAGTAAAAAATTATTTTTTGAAAAAATTTACTATAGAAAAGGCAATCCTCGGCGTATTTAAAATTTGCGACAGTAAAAAATTATTTTTTGAAAAATTTACTATAGAAAAGGCAATCCTCGGCGTATTTAAAATTTGCGACAGTAAAAAATAATTTTTTGATAAATTTACTATAGAAAAGGCAATCCTCGGCGTATTTAAAATTTGCGACAGTAAAAAATTATTTTTTTGACAAATTCACTATAGAAAAGGCAATCGTCGGCGTATTCAAAATTTGCGACAGTAAAAAGAAATATTTTGACAAATTCACTAAAGAAAAGGCAATTCTCGGCGTATTTTAAATTTGCGACAGTAAAAAATTATTTTTTGATAAATTTACTATAGAAAAGGCAATCCTCGGCGTATATAAAATTTGCGACAGTAAAAATTTATTTTTTGACAAATTCACTATAGAAAAGGCAATCCTCGGCGTATTAAAAATTTGCGACAGTAAAAAATTATTTTTTTAAAAATTTACTATAGAAAAGGCAATCCTCGGCGTATTTAAAATTTGCGACCGTAAAAAATAATTTCTTGAAAAATTTACTATAGAAAAGGCAATCCTCGGCGTATTTAAAATTTGCGACAGTAAAAAATAATTTTTTGAAAAATTTACTATAGAAAAGGCAATACTCGACGTATTTAAAATTTGCGACAGTAAAAAATTATTTTTTGAAAAATTTACTATAGAAAAGGCAATCCTCGGCGTATTTAAAATTTGCGACAGTAAAAAATTATTTTTTGAAAAATTTACTATAGAAAAGGCAATCCTCGGCGTATTTAAAATTTGCGACAGTAAAAAATTATTTTGTGAAAAATTTACTATTGAAAAGGCAATCCTCGGCGTATTTAAAATTTGCGACAGTAAAAAATTATTTTTTGATAAATTTAATATAGAAAAGGCAATCCTCGGCGTATATAAAATTTGCGACAGTAAAAATTTATTTTTTGACAAATTCACTATAGAAAATGCAATCCTCGGCGTATTTAAAATTTGCGACAGTAAAAAATTATTTTTTGAAAAATTTACTATATAAAAGGCAATCCTCGGCGTATTTAAAATTTGCGACAGTAAAAAATTATTTTGTGAAAAATTTACTAAAGAAAAGGCAATCCTCGGCGTATTTAAAATTTGCGACAGTAAAAAATTATTTTTTGATAAATTTACTATAGAAAAGGCAATCCTCGGCGTATATAAAATTTGCGACAGTAAAAATTTATTTTTTGACAAATTCACTATAGAAAATGCAATCCTCGGCGTATATAAAATTTGCGACAGTAAAAATTTATTTTTTGACAAATTCACTATAGAAAAGGCAATCCTCGGCGTATTTAAAATTTGCGACAGTAAAAAATTATTTTTTGAAAAATTTACTATAGAAAAGGCAATCCTCGGCGTATTTAAAATTTGCGACAGTAAAAATTTATTTTTTGACAAATTCACTATACAAAAGGCAATCCTCGGCGTATTAAAAATTTGCGACAGTAAAAAATTATTTTTTTAAAAATTTACAATAGAATAGGCAATGCTCGGCGTATTTAAAATTTGCGACCGTAAAAAATAATTTCTTGAAAAATTTACTATAGAAAAGGCAATCCTCGGCGTATTTAAAATTTGCGACAGTAAAAAATAATTTTTTGAAAAATTTACTATAGAAAAGGCAATACTCGGCGTATTTAAAATTTGCGACAGTAAAAAATTATTTTTTGAAAAATTTACTATAGAAAAGGCAATCCTCGGCGTATTTAAAATTTGCGACAGTAAAAAATTATTTTTTGAAAAATTTACTATATAAAAGGCAATCCTCGGCGTATTTAAAATTTGCGACAGTAAAAAATATTATTTTGACAAAATCACTAAAGAAAAGGCAATCCTAGGCGTATTTAAAATTTGCGACAGTAAAAAATTATTTTTTGATAAATTTACTATAGAAAAGGCAATCCTCGGCGTATATAAAATTTGCGATAGTAAAAATTTATTTTTTGAAAAATTTACTATAGAAAAGGCAATCCTCGGCGTATTTAAAATTTGCGACAGTAAAAAATTATTTTTTGAAAAATTTACTATAGAAAAGGCAATCCTCGGCGTATTTAAAATTTGCGACAGTAAAAAATTATTTTGTGAAAAATTTACTATAGAAAAGGCAATCCTCGGCGTATTTAAAATTTGCGACAGTAAAAAATTATTTTTTGATAAATTTACTATAGAAAAGGCAATCCTCGGCGTATATAAAATTTGCGACAGTAAAAATTTATTTTTTGACAAATTCACTATAGAAAATGCAATCCTCGGCGTATTTAAAATTTGCGACAGTAAAAAATTATTTTTTGAAAAATTTACTATATAAAAGGCAATCCTCGGCGTATTTAAAATTTGCGACAGTAAAAAATATTATTTTGACAAATTCACTAAAGAAAAGGAAATCCTAGGCGTATTTAAAATTTGCGACAGCAAAAAATTATTTTTTGATAAATTTACTATAGAAAAGCCAATCCTCGGCGTATATAAAATTTGCGACAGTAAAAATTTATTTTTGACAAATTCACTATAGAAAATGCAATCCTCGACGTATTTAAAATTTGCGACAATAAAAAATATTATTTTGACAAATTCACTATAGAAAAGGCAATCCTCGGCGTATTTAAAATTTGCGACCGTAAAAAATAATTTCTTGAAAAATTTACTATAGAAAAGGCAATCCTCGACGTATTTAAAATTTTCGACAGTAAAAAATTATTTTTTGACAAATTCACTATAGAAAAGGCAATCCTCGGCGTATTTAAAATTTGCGACAGTAAAAATTTATTTTTTGACAAATTCACTATACAAAAGGCAATCCTCGGCGTATTAAAAATTTGCGACAGTAAAAAATTATTTTTTTAAAAATTTACTATAGAAAAGGCAATCCTCGGCGTATTTAAAATTTGCGACCGTAAAAAATAATTTCTTGAAAAATTTACTAAAGAAAAGGCAATCCTCGGCGTATTTAAAATTTGCGACAGTAAAAAATTATTTTTTGAAAAATTTACTATAGAAAAGGCAATCCTCGGCGTATATAAAATTTGCGACAGTAAAAAATTATTTTTTGAAAAATTTACTACAGAAAAGGCAATCCTCGGCGTATTTAAAATTTGCGACAGTAAAAAATTATTTTTTGATAAATTTACTATAGAAAAGGCAATCCTCGGCGTATATAAAATTTGCGACAGTAAAAATTTATTTTTTGACAAATTCACTATAGAAAATGCAATCCTCGGCGTATTTAAAATTTGCGACAGTAAAAAATTATTTTTTGAAAAATTTACTATATAAAAGGCAATCCTCGGCGTATTTAAAATTTGCGACAGTAAAAAATATTATTTTGACAAAATCACTAAAGAAAAGGCAATCCTAGGCGTATTTAAAATTTGCGACAATAAAAATTTTTTTTTGATAAATTTACTATAGAAAAGGCAATCCTCGGCGTATATAAAATTTGCGACAGTAAAAAGTATTATTTTGACAAATTCACTAAAGAAAAGGCAATCCTCGGCGTATATAAAATTTGCGACAGTAAAAAATTATTTTTTGACAAATTCACTATAGAAAATGCAATCCTCGGCGTATTTAAAATTTGCGACAATAAAAAATATTATTTTGACAAATTCACTATAGAAAAGGCAATCCTCGGCGTATTTAAAATTTGCGACAGTAAAAAATTATTTTTTTGACAAATTCACTATAGAAAAGGCAATCCTCGGCGTATTCAAAATTTGCGACAGTAAAAAGAAATATTTTGACAAATTCACTAAAGAAAAGGCAATTCTCGGCGTATTTTAAATTTGCGACAGTAAAAAATTATTTTTTGATAAATTTACTATAGAAAAGGCAATCCTCGGCGTATATAAAATTTGCGACAGTAAAAATTTATTTTTTGACAAATTCACTATAGAAAATGCAATCCTCGGCGTATTTAAAATTTGCGACAGTAAAAAATTATTTTTTGAAAAATTTACTATATAAAAGGCAATCCTCGGCGTATTTAAAATTTGCGACAGTAAAAAATATTATTTTGACAAATTCACTAAAGAAAAGGCAATCCTAGGCGTATTTAAAATTTGCGACAGTAAAAAATTATTTTTTGAAAAATTTACTATAGAAAAGGCAATACTCGACGTATTTAAAATTTGCGACAGTAAAAAATTATTTTGTGAAAAATTTACTATAGAAAAGGCAATCCTCGGCGTATTTAAAATTTGCGACAGTAAAAAATTATTTTTTGATAAATTTACTATAGAAAAGGCAATCCTCGGCGTATATAAAATTTGCGACAGTAAAAATTTATTTTTTGACAAATTCACTATAGAAAATGCAATCCTCGGCGTATTTAAAATTTGCGACAGTAAAAAATTATTTTTTGAAAAATTTACTATATAAAAGGCAATCCTCGGCGTATTTAAAATTTGCGACAGTAAAAAATATTATTTTGACAAATTCACTAAAGAAAAGGCAATCCTAGGCGTATTTAAAATTTGCGACAGTAAAAAATATTATTTTGACAAATTCACTAAAGAAAAGGCAATCCTCGGCGTATTTAAAATTTGCGACCGTAAAAAATAATTTCTTGAAAAATTTACTATAGAAAAGGCAATCCTCGGCGTATTTAAAATTTGCGACAGTAAAAAATAATTTTTTGAAAAATTTACTATAGAAAAGGCAATACTCGACGTATTTAAAATTTGCGACAGTAAAAAATTATTTTTTGAAAAATTTACTATAGAAAAGGCAATCCTGGGCGTATTTAAAATTTGCGACAGTAAAAATTTATTTTTTGACAAATTCACTATAGAAAATGCAATCCTCGACGTATTTAAAATTTGCGACAATAAAAAATATTATTTTGACAAATTCACTATAGAAAAGGCAATCCTCGGCGTATTTAAAATTTGCGATCGTAAAAAATAATTTCTTGAAAAATTTACTATAGAAAAGGCAATCCTAGACGTATTTAAAATTTTCGACAGTAAAAAATTATTTTTTGACAAATTCACTATAGAAAAGGCTATCCGCGGCGTATTAAAAATTTACGACCGTAAAAAATAGTTTTTTGAGCAAATTACTATAGAAAAGGCAATCCTCGACGTATTTAAAATTTGCGACAGAAAAAGTTATTTTTTGAAAAATTTACTATAGAAAAGGCAATCCTCGGCGTATTTAAAATTTGCGACAGTAAAAAATTATTCTTTGAAATATTTACTATAGAAAAGGCAATCCTCGGAGTATTTAAAATTTGCGACAGTAAAAAATTATATTTGAAAAATTTACTATAGAAAAGGCAATCCTCGGCGTATATAAAATTTGCGACAGTAAAATATTATTTTTTGAAAAATTTACTATAGAAAAGGCAATCCTCGGCGTATTTATAATTTGCGACAGTAAAAAATTATTTTTTGAAAAATTTACTATAGAAAATGCAATCCTCGGCGTATTTAAAATTTGCGACAGTAAAAGATTATTTTTTGAAAAATTTAATATAGAAAAGTCAATCCTCGGCGTATTTAAAATTTGCGACAGTAAAAAATTATTTTTTGAAAAATTTACTATAGAAAATGCAATCCTCGGCGTATTTAAAATTTGCGACAGTAAAAATTTATTTTTTGACAAATTCACTATAGAAAAGGCAATCTTCGGCGTATTAAAAATTGGCGACCGTAAAAAATAAATTTTTGAGAAATTTACTATGGAAAAGGCAATCCTCGGCGTATTTAAAATTTGCGACAGTAAAAAATTATTTTTTGAAAAATTTACTATAGAAAAAACAATCCTCGGTGTATTTGAAATTTGTGACAGTAAAAAATTATTTTTTGAAAAATTTACTATAGAAAAGGCAATCCTCGGCGTATTTAAAATTTGCGACAGTAAAAAATAATTTTTTGAAAAATTTACTATAGAAAAGGCAATCCTCGGCGTATTTAAAATTTGCGACAGTAAAAAATTATTTTTTGACAAATTCACTATAGAAAAGGCAATCCTCGGCGTATTCAAAATTTGCGA
Organism: Dioctria rufipes; assembly: GCA_963924295.1. Taxonomy (NCBI): domain Eukaryota; kingdom Metazoa; phylum Arthropoda; class Insecta; order Diptera; family Asilidae; genus Dioctria; species Dioctria rufipes. The sequence continues at coordinate 14,025 of CAWUPM010000456.1, forward strand.
CAGTAGAAAATATTATTTTGACAAATTCACTAAAGAAAAGGCAATCCTCGGCGTATTTAAAATTTGCGACAGTAAAAAATTATTTTTTGATAAATTTACTATAGAAAAGGCAATCCTCGGCGTATATAAAATTTGCGACAGTAAAAATTTATTTTTTGACAAATTCACTATAGAAAAGGCAATCCTCGGCGTATTTAAAATTTGCGACAGTAAAAAATTATTTTTTGAAAAATTTACTATAGAAAAGGCAATCCTCGGCGTATTTAAAATTTGCGACAGTAAAAATTTATTTTTTGACAAATTCACTATACAAAAGGCAATCCTCGGCGTATTAAAAATTTGCGACAGTAAAAAATTATTTTTTTAAAAATTTACTATAGAATAGGCAATGCTCGGCGTATTTAAAATTTGCGACCGTAAAAAATAATTTCTTGAAAAATTTACTATATAAAAGGCAATCCTCGGCGTATTTAAAATTTGCGACAGTAAAAAATAATTTTTTGAAAAATTTACTATAGAAAAGGCAATACTCGGCGTATTTAAAATTTGCGACAGTAAAAAATTATTTTTTGAAAAATTTACTATAGAAAAGGCAATCCTCGGCGTATTTAAAATTTCCGACCGTAAAAAATAATTTTTTGAGAAATTTACTATGGAAAAGGCAATCCTCGGCGTATTTAAAATTTGCGACAGTAACAAATTATTTTTTGAAAAATTTACTATAGAAAAAACAATCCTCGGTGTATTTAAAATTTGCGACAGTAAAAAATTATTTTTTGAAAAATTTACTATAGGAAAGGCAATCCTCGGCGTATTTAAAATTTGCGACAGTAAAAAATTATTTTTTGAAAAATTTACTATAGAAAAGGCAATCCTCGGCGTATTTAAAATTTGCGACAGTAAAAAATTATTTTTTGACAAATTCACTATAGAAAAGGCAATCCTCGGCGTATTCAAAATTTGCGACAGTAGAAAATATTATTTTGACAAATTCACTAAAGAAAAGGCAATCCTCGGCGTATTTAATATTTGCGACAGTAAAAAATTATTTTTTGATAAATTTACTATAGAGAAGGCAATCCTCGGCGTATATAAAATTTGCGACATTAAAAATTTATTTTTTGACAAATTCACTATAGAAAAGGCAATCCTCGGCGTATTTAAAATTTGCGACAGTAAAAAATTATTTTTTGAAAAATTTACTATAGAAAAGGCAATCCTCGGCGTATTTAAAATTTGCGACAGTAAAAATTTATTTTTTGACAAATTCACTATACAAAAGGCAATCCTCGGCGTATTCAAAATTTGCGACAGTAAAAAATTATTTTTTGATAAATTTACTATAGAAAAGGCAATCCTCGGCGCATATAAAATTTGCGACAGTAAAAATTTATTTTTTGACAAATTCACTATAGAAAATGCAATCCTCGACGTATTTAAAATTTGCGACAATAAAAAATATTATTTTGACAAATTCACTATAGAAAAGGCAATCCTCGGCGTATTTAAAATTTGCGACCGTAAAAAATAATTTCTTGAAAAATTTACTACAGAAAAGGCAATCCTCGACGTATTTAAAATTTTCGACAGTAAAAAATTATTTTTTGACAAATTCACTGTAGAAAAGGCAATCCTCGGCGTATGAAAAATTTGCGATCGTAAAAAAAAGTTTTTTGAGAAAATTACTATAGAAAAGGCAATCCTCGACGTATTTAAAATTTGCGACAGAAAAAAATAATTTTTGAAAAATTTACTATAGAAAAGGCAATCCTCGGCGTATTTAAAATTTGCGAGAGTAAAAATTTATTTTTTGAAAAATTTACTATAGAAAAATCAATCCTCGGCGTATTTAAAATTTGCGACAGTAAAAAATTATTTTTTGAAAAATTTACTATAGCAAAGGCAATCCTCGGCGTATTTAAAATTTGCGACAGTAAAAAATTATTTTTTGAAAAATTTACTATAGAAAAGGCAATCCTCGGCGTATTTAAAATTTGCGGCAGTAAAAAATTATTTTTTGAAAAATTTACTATAGAAAATGCAATCCTCGGCGTATTTAAAATTTGCCACAGTAAAAGATTATTTTTTTAAAAATTAACTATAGAAAAGGCAATCCTCGGCGTATTTAAAATTTGCGACAGTAAAAAATTATTTTTTGAAAAATTTACTATAGAAAAGGCAATCCTCGGCGTATTTAAAATTTGCGACAGTAAAAATTTATTTTTTGACAAATTCACTATAGAAAAGGCAATCTTCGGCGTATTAAAAAGTTGCGACCGTAAAAAATAATTTTTTGAAAAATTTACTATGGAAAAGGCAATCCTCGGCGTATTTAAAATTTGCGACAGTAAAAAATTATTTTTTGAAAAATTTACTATAGAAAAGGCAATCCTCGGCGTATTTAAAATTTGCGACAGTAAAAAATTATTTTTTGATAAATTTACTATAGAAAAGGCAATCCTCGGCGTATATAAAATTTGCGACAGTAAAAATTTATTTTTTGACAAATTCACTATAGAAAAGGCAATCCTCGGCGTATTTAAAATTTGCGACAGTAAAAAATTATTTTTTGAAAAATTTACTATAGAAAAGACAATCCTCGGCGTATTTAAAATTTGCGACAGTAAAAATTTATTTTTTGACAAATTCACTATACAAAAGGCAATCCTCGGCGTATTAAAAATTTGCGACAGTAAAAAATTATTTTTTTAAAAATTTACTATAGAATAGGCAATGCTCGGCGTATTTAAAATTTGCGACCGTAAAAAATAATTTCTTGAAAAATTTACTATAGAAAAGGCAATCCTCGGCGTATTTAAAATTTGCGACAGTAAAAAATAATTTTTTGAAAAATTTACTATAGAAAAGGCAATACTCGGCGTATTTAAAATTTGCGACAGTAGAAAATTATTTTTTGAAAAATTTACTATAGAAAAGGCAATCCTCGGCGTATTTAAAATTTCCGACCGTAAAAAATAATTTTTTGAGAAATTTACTATGGAAAAGGCAATCCTCGGCGTATTTAAAATTTGCGACAGTAACAAATTATTTTTTGAAAAATTTACTATAGAAAAAACAATCCTCGGTGTATTTAAAATTTGCGACAGTAAAAAATTATTTTTTGAAAAATTTACTATAGGAAAGGCAATCCTCGGCGTATTTAAAATTTGCGACAGTAAAAAATTATTTTTTGAAAAATTTACTATAGAAAAGGCAATACTCGGCGTATTTAAAATTTGCGACAGTAAAAAATTATTTTTTGACAAATTCACTATAGAAAAGGCAATCCTCGGCGTATTCAAAATTTGCGACAGTAGAAAATATTATTTTGACAAATTCACTAAAGAAAAGGCAATCCTCGGCGTATTTAATATTTGCGACAGTAAAAAATTATTTTTTGATAAATTTACTATAGAGAAGGCAATCCTCGGCGTATATAAAATTTGCGACATTAAAAATTTATTTTTTGACAAATTCACTATAGAAAAGGCAATCCTCGGCGTATTTAAAATTTGCGACAGTAAAAAATTATTTTTTGAAAAATTTACTATAGAAAAGGCAATCCTCGGCGTATTTAAAATTTGCGACAGTAAAAATTTATTTTTTGACAAATTCACTATACAAAAGGCAATCCTCGGCGTATTCAAAATTTGCGACAGTAAAAAATTATTTTTTGATAAATTTACTATAGAAAAGGCAATCCTCGGCGTATATAAAATTTGCGACAGTAAAAATTTATTTTTTGACAAATTCACTATAGAAAATGCAATCCTCGACGTATTTAAAATTTGCGACAATAAAAAATATTATTTTGACAAATTCACTATAGAAAAGGCAATCCTCGGCGTATTTAAAATTTGCGACCGTAAAAAATAATTTCTTGAAAAATTTACTACAGAAAAGGCAATCCTCGACGTATTTAAAATTTTCGACAGTAAAAAATTATTTTTTGACAAATTCACTGTAGAAAAGGCAATCCTCGGCGTATGAAAAATTTGCGATCGTAAAAAAAAGTTTTTTGAGAAAATTACTATAGAAAAGGCAATCCTCGACGTATTTAAAATTTGCGACAGAAAAAAATAATTTTTGAAAAATTTACTATAGAAAAGGCAATCCTCGGCGTATTTAAAATTTGCGAGAGTAAAAATTTATTTTTTGAAAAATTTACTATAGAAAAATCAATCCTCGGCGTATTTAAAATTTGCGACAGTAAAAAATTATTTTTTGAAAAATTTACTATAGCAAAGGCAATCCTCGGCGTATTTAAAATTTGCGACAGTAAAAAATTATTTTTTGAAAAATTTACTATAGAAAAGGCAATCCTCGGCGTATTTAAAATTTGCGACAGTAAAAAATTATTTTTTGAAAAATTTACTATAGAAAATGCAATCCTCGGCGTATTTAAAATTTGCCACAGTAAAAGATTATTTTTTTAAAAATTAACTATAGAAAAGGCAATCCTCGGCGTATTTAAAATTTGCGACAGTAAAAAATTATTTTTTGAAAAATTTACTATAGAAAAGGCAATCCTCGGCGTATTTAAAATTTGCGACAGTAAAAATTTATTTTTTGACAAATTCACTATAGAAAAGGCAATCTTCGGCGTATTAAAAAGTTGCGACCGTAAAAAATAATTTTTTGAAAAATTTACTATGGAAAAGGCAATCCTCGGCGTATTTAAAATTTGCGACAGTAAAAAATTATTTTTTGAAAAATTTACTATAGAAAAGGCAATCCTTGGTGTATTTAAAATTTGCGACAGTAAAAAATTATTTTTTGAAAAATTTACTATAGAAAAGGCAATCCTCGGCGTATTTAAAATTTGCGACAGTAAAAAATTATTTTTTGAAAAATTTACTATAGAAAAGGCAATCCTCGGCGTATTTAAAATTTGCGACAGTAAAAAATTATTTTTTGACAAATTCACTATAGAAAAGGCCATCCTCGGCGTATTCAAAATTTGCGACAGTAGAAAATATTATTTTGACAAATTCACTAGAGAAAAGGCAATCCTCGGCGTATTTAAAATTTGCGACAGTAAAAAATTATTTTTTTGATAAATTTACTATAGAAAAGGCAATACTCGGCGTGTTTAAAATTTTCGTCAGTAAAAAATTATTTTTTGACAAATTCACTATAGAAAATGCAATCCTCGGCGTATTTAAAATTTGCGACCGTAAAAAATAATTTCTTGAAAAATTTACTAAAGAAAAGGCAATCCTCGGCGTATTTAAAATTTGCGACAGTAAAAAATTATTTTTTTAAAAATTTACTATAGAAAAGGCAATCCTCGGCGTATATAAAATTTGCGACAGTAAAAATTTATTTTTTGACAAATTCACTATAGAAAATGCAATCGTCGACGTATTTAAAATTTGCGACAATAAAAAATTATTTTTTGAAAAATTTACTATAGAAAAGGCAATCCTCGGCGTATTTAAAATTTGCGACAGTAAAAAATATTATTTTGACAAATTCACTAAAGAAAAGGCAATCCTAGGCGTATTTAAAATTTGCGACAGTAAAAATTTTTTTTTGATAAATTTACTATATAAAAGGCAATCCTCGGCGTATTTAAAATTTGCGACAGTAAAAAATATTATTTTGACAAATTCACTAAAGAAAAGGCAATCCTAGGCGTATTTAAAATTTGCGACAGTAAAAAATATTATTTTGACAAATTCACTAAAGAAAAGGCAATCCTAGGCGTATTTAAAATTTGCGACAGTAAAAAATTTTTTTTGATAAATTTACTATAGAAAAGGCAATCCTCGGCGTATATAAAATTTGCGACAGTAAAAATTTATTTTTTGACAAATTCACTATAGAAAATGCAATCCTCGACGTATTTAAAATTTGCGACAATAAAAAATTATTTTTTGAAAAATTTACTATAGAAAAGGCAATCCTCGGCGTATTTAAAATTTGCGACAGCAAAAAATTTTTTTTTGACAAATTCACTATAGAAAAGGCCATCCTCGGCGTATTCAAAATTTGCGACAGTAGAAAATATTATTTTGACAAATTCACTAAAGAAAAGGCAATACTCGGCGTGTTTAAAATTTTCGTCAGTAAAAAATAATTTTTTTACAAATTCACTATAGAAAATGTAATCCTCGGCGTATTTAAAATTTGCGACAATAAAAAATATTATTGTGACAAATTCACTATAGAAAAGGCAATCCTCGGCGTATTTAAAATTTGCGACAGTAAAAAATTATTTTTTGACAAATTCACTATAGAAAAGGCAATCCTCGGCGTATATAAAATTTGCGACAGTAAAAATTTATTTTTTGACAAATTCACTATAGAAAATGCAATCCTCGGCGTATTTAAAATTTGCGACAGTAAAAAATTATTTGTTGAAAAATTTACTATATAAAAGGCAATCCTCGGCGTATTTAAAATTTGCGACAGTAAAAAATATTATTTTGACAAATTCACTAAAGAAAAGGCAATCCTAGGCGTATTTAAAATTTCCGACAGTAAAAAATTATTTTTTGATAAATTTACTATAGAAAAGCCAATCCTCGGCGTATATAAAATTTGCGACAGTAAAAATTTATTTTTGACAAATTCACTATAGAAAATGCAATCCTCGACGTATTTAAAATTTGCGACAATAAAAAATATTATTTTGACAAATTCACTATAGAAAAGGCAATCCTCGGCGTATTTAAAATTTGCGACCGTAAAAAATAATTTCTTGAAAAATTTACTATAGAAAAGGCAATCCTCGACGTATTTAAAATTTTCGACAGTAAAAAATTATTTTTTGACAAATTCACTATAGAAAAGGCAATCCTCGGCGTATTTAAAATTTGCGACAGTAAAAATTTATTTTTTGACAAATTCACTATACAAAAGGCAATCCTCGGCGTATTAAAAATTTGCGACAGTAAAAAATTATTTTTTTAAAAATTTACTATAGAAAAGGCAATCCTCGGCGTATTTAAAATTTGCGACCGTAAAAAATAATTTCTTGAAAAATTTACTAAAGAAAAGGCAATCCTCGGCGTATTTAAAATTTGCGACAGTAAAAAATTATTTTTTGAAAAATTTACTATAGAAAAGGCAATCCCCGGCGTATTTAAAATTTGCGACAGTAAAAAATTATTTTTTGAAAAATTTACTGTAGAAAAGGCAATCCTCGGCGTATTTAAAATTTGCGACAGTAAAAAATTATTTTTTGATAAATTTACTATAGAAAAGGCAATCCTCGGCGTATATAAAATTTGCGACAGTAAAAATTTATTTTTTGACAAATTCACTATAGAAAATGCAATCCTCGGCGTATTTAAAATTTGCGACAGTAAAAAATTATTTTTTGAAAAATTTACTATATAAAAGGCAATCCTCGGCGTATTTAAAATTTGCGACAGTAAAAAATATTATTTTGACAAAATCACTAAAGAAAAGGCAATCCTAGGCGTATTTAAAATTTGCGACAGTAAAAAATTTTTTTTGATAAATTTACTATAGAAAAGGCAATCCTCGGCGTATATAAAATTTGCGACAGTAAAAATTTATTTTTTGACAAATTCACTATAGAAAATGCAATCCTCGACGTATTTAAAATTTGCGACAATAAAAAATATTATTTTGAAAAATTCACTATAGAAAAGGCAATCCTCGGCGTATTTAAAATTTGCGACCGTAAAAAATAATTTCTTGAAAAATTTACTATAGAAAAGGCAATCCTCGACGTATTTAAAATTTTCTACAGTAAAAAATTATTTTTTGACAAATTCACTATAGAAAAGGCAATCCTCGGCGTATTAAAAATTTGCGACCATAAAAAATAGTTTTTTGAGAAAATTACTATAGAAAAGGCAATCCTCGACGTATTTAAAATTTGCGATAGTAAAAAAATATTTTTTGACAAATTCACTATAGAAAAGGCAATCCTCGGCGTATTCAAAATTTGCGACAGTAAAAAATATTATTTTGACAAATTCACTAAAGAAAAGGCAATCCTCGGCGTATATAAAATTTGCGACAGTAAAAAGTATTATTTTGACAAATTCACTAAAGAAAAGGCAATCCTCGGCGTATATAAAATTTGCGACAGTAAAAAATTATTTTTTGACAAATTCACTATAGAAAATGCAATCCTCGGCGTATTTAAAATTTGCGACAATAAAAAATATTATTTTGACAAATTCACTATAGAAAAGGCAATCCTCGGCGTATTTAAAATTTGCGACAGTAAAAAATTATTTTTTTGACAAATTCACTATAGAAAAGGCAATCCTCGGCGTATTCAAAATTTGCGACAGTAAAAAGAAATATTTTGACAAATTCACTAAAGAAAAGGCAATTCTCGGCGTATTTTAAATTTGCGACAGTAAAAAATTATTTTTTGATAAATTTACTATAGGAAAGGCAATCCTCGGCGTATATAAAATTTGCGACAGTAAAAATTTATTTTTTGACAAATTCACTATAGAAAAGGCAATCTTCGGCGTATTTAAAATTTGCGACAGTAAAAAATTATTTTTTGAAAAATTTACTATAGAAAAGGCAATCCTCGGCGTATTTAAAATTTGCGACAGTAAAAATTTATTTTTTGACAAATTCACTATACAAAAGGCAATCCTCGGCGTATTAAAAATTTGCGACAGTAAAAAATTATTTTTTGAAAAATTTACTATAGAAAAGGCAATCCTCGGCGTATTTAAAATTAGCGACAGTAAAAAATTATTTTTTGAAAAATTTACTATAGAAAAGGCAATCCTCGGCGTATTTAAAATTTGCGACAGTAAAAAATTATTTTGTGAAAAATTTACTATAGAAAAGGCAATCCTCGGCGTATTTAAAATTTGCGACAGTAAAAAATTATTTTTTGATAAATTTACTATAGAAAAGGCAATCCTCGGCGTATATAAAATTTGCGACAGTAAAAATTTATTTTTTGACAAATTCACTATAGAAAATGCAATCCTCGGCGTATTTAAAATTTGCGACAGTAAAAAATTATTTTTTGAAAAATTTACTATATAAAAGGCAATCCTCGGCGTATTTAAAATTTGCGACAGTAAAAAATATTATTTTGACAAATTCACTAAAGAAAAGGCAATCCTAGGCGTATTTAAAATTTGCGACAGTAAAAAATTATTTTTTGATAAATTTACTATAGAAAAGGCAATCCTCGGCGTATATAAAATTTGCGACAGTAAAAATTTATTTTTTGACAAATTCACTATAGAAAATGCAATCCTCGACGTATTTAAAATTTGCGACAATAAAAAATATTATTTTGACAAATTCACTATAGAAAAGGCAATCCTCGGCGTATTTAAAATTTGCGATCGTAAAAAATAATTTCTTGAAAAATTTACTATAGAAAAGGCAATCCTAGACGTATTTAAAATTTTCGACAGTAAAAAATTATTTTTTGACAAATTCACTATAGAAAAGGCAATCCGCGGCGTATTAAAAATTTACGACCGTAAAAAATAGTTTTTTGAGAAAATTACTATAGAAAAGGCAATCCTCGACGTATATAAAATTTGCGACAGAAAAAGTTATTTTTTGAAAAATTTACTATAGAAAAGGCAATCCTCGGCGTATTTAAAATTTGCGACAGTAAAAAATTATTCTTTGAATTATTTACTATAGAAAAGGCAATCCTCGGCGTATTTAAAATTTGCGACAGTAAAAAATTATATTTGAAAAATTTACTATAGAAAAGGCAATCCTCGGCGTATATAAAATTTGCGACAGTAAAAAATTATTTTTTGAAAAATTTACTATAGAAAAGGCAATCCTCGGCGTATTTATAATTTGCGACAGTAAAAAATTATTTTTTGAAAAATTTACTATAGAAAATGCAATCCTCGGCGTATTTAAAATTTGCGACAGTAAAAGATTATTTTTTGAAAAATTTAATATAGAAAAGTCAATCCTCGGCGTATTTAAAATTTGCGACAGTAAAAAATTATTTTTTGAAAAATTTACTATATAAAATGCAATCCTCGTCGTATTTAAAATTTGCGACAGTAAAAATTTATTTTTTGACAAATTCACTATAGAAAAGGCAATCTTCGGCGTATTAAAAATTTGCGACCGTAAAAAATAATTTTTTGAGAAATTTACTATGGAAAAGGCAATCCTCGGCGTATTTAAAATTTGCGACAGTAAAAAATTATTTTTTGAAAAATTTACTATAGAAAAAACAATCCTCGGTGCATTTGAAATTTGTGACAGTAAAAATTATTTTTTGAAAAATTTACTATAGAAAAGGCAATCCTCGGCGTATTTAAAATTTGCGACAGTAAAAAATAATTTTTTGAAAAATTTACTATAGAAAAGGCAATCCTCGGCGTATTTAAAATTTGCGACAGTAAAAAATTATTTTTTGACAAATTCACTATAGAAAAGGCAATCCTCGGCGTATTCAAAATTTGCGACAGTAGAAAATATTATTTTGACAAATTCACTAAAGAAAAGGCAATCCTCGGCGTATTTAAAATTTGCGACAGTAAAAAATTATTTTTTGATAAATTTACTATAGAAAAGGCAATCCTCGGCGTATATAAAATTTGCGACAGTAAAAATTTATTTTTTGACAAATTCACTATAGAAAAGGCAATCCTCGGCGTATTTAAAATTTGCGACAGTAAAAAATTATTTTTGAAAAATTTACTATAGAAAAGGCAATCCTCGGCGTATTTAAAATTTGCGACAGTAAAAATTTATTTTTTGACAAATTCACTATACAAAAGGCAATCCTCGGCGTATTAAAAATTTGCGACAGTAAAAAATTATTTTTTGAAAAATTTACTATAGAAAAGGCAATACTCGGCGTATTTAAAATTTGCGACAGTAAAAAATTATTTTTTGAAAAATTTACTATAGAAAAGGCAATCCTCGGCGTATTTAAAATTTCCGACCGTAAAAAATAATTTTTTGAGAAATTTACTATGGAAAAGGCAATCCTCGGCGTATTTAAAATTTGCGACAGTAACAAATTATTTTTTGAAAAATTTACTATAGAAAAAACAATCCTCGGTGTATTTAAAATTTGCGACAGTAAAAAATTATTTTTTGAAAAATTTACTATAGGAAAGGCAATCCTCGGCGTATTTAAAATTTGCGACAGTAAAAAATTATTTTTTGAAAAATTTACTATAGAAAAGGCAATCCTCGGCGTATTTAAAATTTGCGACAGTAAAAAATTATTTTTTGACAAATTCACTATAGAAAAGGCAATCCTCGGCGTATTCAAAATTTGCGACAGTAGAAAATATTATTTTGACAAATTCACTAAAGAAAAGGAAATCCTCGGCGTATTTAATATTTGCGACAGTAAAAAATTATTTTTTGATAAATTTACTATAGAGAAGGCAATCCTCGGCGTATATAAAATTTGCGACATTAAAAATTTATTTTTTGACAAATTCACTATAGAAAAGGCAATCCTCGGCGTATTTAAAATTTGCGACAGTAAAAAATTATTTTTTGAAAAATTTACTATAGAAAAGGCAATCCTCGGCGTATTTAAAATTTGCGACAGTAAAAATTTATTTTTTGACAAATTCACTATACAAAAGGCAATCCTCGGCGTATTCAAAATTTGCGACAGTAAAAAATTATTTTTTGATAAATTTACTATAGAAAAGGCAATCCTCGGCGTATATAAAATTTGCGACAGTAAAAATTTATTTTTGACAAATTCACTATAGAAAATGCAATCCTCGACGTATTTAAAATTTGCGACAATAAAAAATATTATTTTGACAAATTCAACTATAGAAAAGGCAATCCTCGGCGTATTTAAAATTTGCGACCGTAAAAAATAATTTCTTGAAAAATTTACTACAGAAAAGGCAATCCTCGACGTATTTAAAATTTTCGACAGTAAAAAATTTTTTTTTGACAAATTCACTATAGAAAAGGCAATCCTCGGCGTATGAAAAATTTGCGATCGTAAAAAAAAGTTTTTTGAGAAAATTACTATAGAAAAGGCAATCCTCGACGTATTTAAAATTTGCGACAGAAAAAAATAATTTTTGAAAAATTTACTATAGAAAAGGCAATCCTCGGCGTATTTAAAATTTGCGAGAGTAAAAATTTATTTTTTGAAAAATTTACTATAGAAAAATCAATCCTCGGCGTATTTAAAATTTGCGACAGTAAAAAATTATTTTTTGAAAAATTTACTATAGCAAAGGCAATCCTCGGCGTATTTAAAATTTGCGACAGTAAAAAATTATTTTTTGAAAAATTTACTATAGAAAAGGCAATCCTCGGCGTATTTAAAATTTGCGACAGTAAAAAATTATTTTTTGAAAAATTTACTATAGAAAATGCAATCCTCGGCGTATTTAAAATTTGCCACAGTAAAAGATTATTTTTTTAAAAATTAACTATAGAAAAGGCAATCCTCGGCGTATTTAAAATTTGCGACAGTAAAAAATTATTTTTTGAAAAATTTACTATAGAAAAGGCAATCCTCGGCGTATTTAAAATTTGCGACAGTAAAAATTTATTTTTTGACAAATTCACTATAGAAAAGGCAATCTTCGGCGTATTAAAAAGTTGCGACCGTAAAAAATAATTTTTTGAAAAATTAACTATGGAAAAGGCAATCCTCGGCGTATTTAAAATTTGCGACAGTAAAAAATTATTTTTTGAAAAATTTACTATAGAAAAGGCAATCCTTGGTGTATTTAAAATTTGCGACAGTAAAAAATTATTTTTTGAAAAATTTACTATAGAAAAGGCAATCCTCGGCGTATTTAAAATTTGCGACAGTAAAAAATTATTTTTTGAAAAATTTACTATAGAAAAGGCAATCCTCGGCGTATTTAAAATTTGCGACAGTAAAAAATTATTTTTTGACAAATTCACTATAGAAAAGGCCATCCTCGGCGTATTCAAAATTTGCGACAGTAGAAAATATTATTTTGACAAATTCACTAGAGAAAAGGCAATCCTCGGCGTATTTAAAATTTGCGACAGTAAAAAATTATTTTTTTGATAAATTTACTATAGAAAAGGCAATACTCGGCGTGTTTAAAATTTTCGTCAGTAAAAAATTATTTTTTGACAAATTCACTATAGAAAATGCAATCCTCGGCGTATTTAAAATTTGCGACCGTAAAAAATAATTTCTTGAAAAATTTACTAAAGAAAAGGCAATCCTCGGCGTATTTAAAATTTGCGACAGTAAAAAATTATTTTTTGAAAAATTTACTATAGAAAAGGCAATCCTCGGCGTATATAAAATTTGCGACAGTAAAAATTTATTTTTTGACAAATTCACTATAGAAAATGCAATCGTCGACGTATTTAAAATTTGCGACAATAAAAAATTATTTTTTGAAAAATTTACTATAGAAAAGGCAATCCTCGGCGTATTTAAAATTTGCGACAGTAAAAAATATTATTTTGACAAATTCACTAAAGAAAAGGCAATCCTAGGCGTATTTAAAATTTGCGACAGTAAAAATTTTTTTTTGATAAATTTACTATATAAAAGGCAATCCTCGGCGTATTTAAAATTTGCGACAGTAAAAAATATTATTTTGACAAATTCACTAAAGAAAAGGCAATCCTAGGCGTATTTAAAATTTGCGACAGTAAAAAATATTATTTTGACAAATTCACTAAAGAAAAGGCAATCCTAGGCGTATTTAAAATTTGCGACAGTAAAAAATTTTTTTTGATAAATTTACTATAGAAAAGGCAATCCTCGGCGTATATAAAATTTGCGACAGTAAAAATTTATTTTTTGACAAATTCACTATAGAAAATGCAATCCTCGACGTATTTAAAATTTGCGACAATAAAAAATTATTTTTTGAAAAATTTACTATAGAAAAGGCAATCCTCGGCGTATTTAAAATTTGCGACAGCAAAAAATTTTTTTTTGACAAATTCACTATAGAAAAGGCCATCCTCGGCGTATTCAAAATTTGCGACAGTAGAAAATATTATTTTGACAAATTCACTAAAGAAAAGGCAATACTCGGCGTGTTTAAAATTTTCGTCAGTAAAAAATAATTTTTTTACAAATTCACTATAGAAAATGTAATCCTCGGCGTATTTAAAATTTGCGACAATAAAAAATATTATTGTGACAAATTCACTATAGAAAAGGCAATCCTCGGCGTATTTAAAATTTGCGACAGTAAAAAATTATTTTTTGACAAATTCACTATAGAAAAGGCAATCCTCGGCGTATATAAAATTTGCGACAGTAAAAATTTATTTTTTGACAAATTCACTATAGAAAATGCAATCCTCGGCGTATTTAAAATTTGCGACAGTAAAAAATTATTTGTTGAAAAATTTACTATATAAAAGGCAATCCTCGACGTATTTAAAATTTGCGACAATAAAAAATATTATTTTGACAAATTCACTATAGAAAAGGCAATCCTCGGCGTATTTAAAATTTGCGACCGTAAAAAATAATTTCTTGAAAAATTTACTATAGAAAAGGCAATCCTCGACGTATTTAAAATTTTCGACAGTAAAAAATTATTTTTTGACAAATTCACTATAGAAAAGGCAATCCTCGGCGTATTTAAAATTTGCGACAGTAAAAATTTATTTTTTGACAAATTCACTATACAAAAGGCAATCCTCGGCGTATTAAAAATTTGCGACAGTAAAAAATTATTTTTTTAAAAATTTACTATAGAAAAGGCAATCCTCGGCGTATTTAAAATTTGCGACCGTAAAAAATAATTTCTTGAAAAATTTACTAAAGAAAAGGCAATCCTCGGCGTATTTAAAATTTGCGACAGTAAAAAATTATTTTTTGAAAAATTTACTATAGAAAAGGCAATCCTCGGCGTATTTAAAATTTGCGACAGTAAAAAATTATTTTTTGAAAAATTTACTGTAGAAAAGGCAATCCTCGGCGTATTTAAAATTTGCGACAGTAAAAAATTATTTTTTGATAAATTTACTATAGAAAAGGCAATCCTCGGCGTATATAAAATTTGCGACAGTAAAAATTTATTTTTTGACAAATTCACTATAGAAAATGCAATCCTCGGCGTATTTAAAATTTGCGACAGTAAAAAATTATTTTTTGAAAAATTTACTATATAAAAGGCAATCCTCGGCGTATTTAAAATTTGCGACAGTAAAAAATATTATTTTGACAAAATCACTAAAGAAAAGGCAATCCTAGGCGTATTTAAAATTTGCGACAGTAAAAAATTTTTTTTGATAAATTTACTATAGAAAAGGCAATCCTCGTCGTATATAAAATTTGCGACAGTAAAAATTTATTTTTTGACAAATTCACTATAGAAAATGCAATCCTCGACGTATTTAAAATTTGCAACAATAAAAAATATTATTTTGACAAATTCACTATAGAAAAGGCAATCCTCGGCGTATTTAAAATTTGCGACCGTAAAAAATAATTTCTTGAAAAATTTACTATAGAAAAGGCAATCCTCGACGTATTTAAAATTTTCGACAGTAAAAAATTATTTTTTGACAAATTCACTATAGAAAAGGCAATCCTCGGCGTATTAAAAATTTGCGACCGTAAAAAATAGTTTTTTGAGAAAATTACTATAGAAAAGGCAATCCTCGACGTATTTAAAATTTGCGATAGTAAAAAAATATTTTTTGACAAATTCACTATAGAAAAGGCAATCCTCGGCGTATTCAAAATTTGCGACAGTAAAAAATATTATTTTGACAAATTCACTAAAGAAAAGGCAATCCTCGGCGTATATAAAATTTGCGACAGTAAAAAGTATTATTTTGACAAATTCACTAAAGAAAAGGCAATCCTCGGCGTATATAAAATTTGCGACAGTAAAAAATTATTTTTTGACAAATTCACTATAGAAAATGCAATCCTCGGCGTATTTAAAATTTGCGACAATAAAAAATATTATTTTGACAAATTCACTATAGAAAAGGCAATCCTCGGCGTATTTAAAATTTGCGACAGTAAAAAATTATTTTTTTGACAAATTCACTATAGAAAAGGCAATCCTCGGCGTATTCAAAATTTGCGACAGTAAAAAGAAATATTTTGACAAATTCACTAAAGAAAAGGCAATTCTCGGCGTATTTTAAATTTGCGACAGTAAAAAATTATTTTTTGATAAATTTACTATAGGAAAGGCAATCCTCGGCGTATATAAAATTTGCGAGAGTAAAAATTTATTTTTTGACAAATTCACTATAGAAAAGGCAATCTTCGGCGTATTTAAAATTTGCGACAGTAAAAAATTATTTTTTGAAAAATTTACTATAGAAAAGGCAATCCTCGGCGTATTTAAAATTTGCGACAGTAAAAATTTATTTTTTGACAAATTCACTATACAAAAGGGCAATCCTCGGCGTATTAAAAATTTGCGACAGTAAAAAATTATTTTTTGAAAAATTTACTATAGAAAAGGCAATCCTCGGCGTATTTAAAATTTGCGACAGTAAAAAATTATTTTTGAAAAATTTACTATAGAAAAGGCAATCCTCGGCGTATTTAAAATTTGCGACAGTAAAAAATTATTTTGTGAAAAATTTACTATAGAAAAGGCAATCCTCGGCGTATTTAAAATTTGCGACAGTAAAAAATTATTTTTTGATAAATTTACTATAGAAAAGGCAATCCTCGGCGTATATAAAATTTGCGACAGTAAAAATTTATTTTTTGACAAATTCACTATAGAAAATGCAATCCTCGGCGTATTTAAAATTTGCGACAGTAAAAAATTATTTTTTGAAAAATTTACTATATAAAAGGCAATCCTCGGCGTATTTAAAATTTGCGACAGTAAAAAATATTATTTTGACAAATTCACTAAAGAAAAGGCAATCCTAGGCGTATTTAAAATTTGCGACAGTAAAAAATTATTTTTTGATAAATTTACTATAGAAAAGGCAATCCTCGGCGTATATAAAATTTGCGACAGTAAAAATTTATTTTTTGACAAATTCACTATAGAAAATGCAATCCTCGACGTATTTAAAATTTGCGACAATAAAAAATATTATTTTGACAAATTCACTATAGAAAAGGCAATCCTCGGCGTATTTAAAATTTGCGATCGTAAAAAATAATTTCTTGAAAAATTTACTATAGAAAAGGCAATCCTAGACGTATTTAAAATTTTCGACAATAAAAAATTATTTTTTGACAAATTCACTATAGAAAAGGCAATCCGCGGCGTATTAAAAATTTACGACCGTAAAAAATAGTTTTTTGAGGAAAATTACTATAGAAAAGGCAATCCTCGACGTATATAAAATTTGCGACAGAAAAAGTTATTTTTTGAAAAATTTACTATAGAAAAGGCAATCCTCGGCCTATTTATAATTTGCGACAGTAAAAAAATTATTTTTTGAAAAATTTACTATAGAAAATGCAATCCTCGGCGTATTTAAAATTTGCGACAGTAAAAGATTATTTTTTGAAAAATTTAATATAGAAAAGTCAATCCTCGGCGTATTTAAAATTTGCGACAGTAAAAAATTATTTTTTTGAAAAATTTACTATAGAAAATGCAATCCTCGTCGTATTTAAAATTTGCGACAGTAAAAATTTATTTTTTGACAAATTCACTATAGAAAAGGCAATCTTCGGCGTATTAAAAATTTGCGACCCGTAAAAAATAATTTTTTGAGAAATTTACTATGGAAAAGGCAATCCTCGGCGTATTTAAAATTTGCGACAGTAAAAAATTTATTTTTTGAAAAATTTACTATAGAAAAAACAATCCTCGGTGCATTTGAAATTTGTGACAGTAAAAAATTATTTTTTGAAAAATTTACTATAGAAAAGGCAATCCTCGGCGTATTTAAAATTTGCGACAGTAAAAAATTATTTTTTGAAAAATTTACTATAGAAAAGGCAATCCTCGGCGTATTTAAAATTTGCGACAGTAAAAAATTATTTTTTGACAAATTCACTATAGAAAAGGCAATCCTCGGCGTATTCAAAAATTTGCGACAGTAGAAAATATTATTTTGACAAATTCACTAAAGAAAAGGCAATCCTCGGCGTATTTAAAATTTGCGACAGTAAAAAATTATTTTTTGATAAATTTACTATAGAAAAGGCAATCCTCGGCGTATATAAAATTTGCGACAGTAAAAATTTATTTTTTGACAAATTCACTATAGAAAAGGCAATCCTCGGCGTATTTAAAATTTGCGACAGTAAAAAATTATTTTTTGAAGAATTTACTATAGAAAAGGCAATCCTCGGCGTATTTAAAATTTGCGACCGTAAAAAATAATTTTTTGACAAATTTACTATGGAAAAGGCAATCCTCGGCGTATTTAAAATTTGCGACAGTAACAAATTATTTTTTGAAAAATTTACTATAGAAAAAACAATCCTCGGTGTATTTAAAATTTGCGACAGTAAAAAATTATTTTTGAAAAATTTACTATAGAAAAAGGCAATTCTCGGCGTATTTAAAATTTGCGACAGTAAAAAATTATTTTTTGAAAAATTTACTATAGAAAAGGCAATCCTCGGCGTATTTAAAATTTGCGACAGTAAAAAATTATTTTTTGACAAATTCACTATAGAAAAGGCAATCCTCGGGCGTATTCAAAATTTGCGACAGTAGAAAATATTATTTTGACAAATTCACTAAAGAAAAGGCAATCCTCGGCGTATTTAATATTTGCGACAGTAAAAAATTATTTTTTGATAAATTTACTATAGAGAAGGCAATCCTCGGCGTATATAAAATTTGCGACAGTAAAAATTTATTTTTTGACAAATTCACTATAGAAAAGGCAATCCTCGGCGTATTTAAAGTTTGCGACAGTAAAAAATTATTTTTTGAAAAATTTACTATAGAAAAGGCAATCCTCGGCGTATTTAAAATTTGCGACAGTAAAAATTTATTTTTTGACAAATTCACTATACAAAAGGCAATCCTCGGCGTATTAAAAATTTTCGACAGTAAAAAATTATTTTTTAAAAATTTACTATAGAAAAGGCAATCCTCGGCGTATTTAAAATTTGCGACCGTAAAAAATAATTTCTTGAAAAATTTACTACAGAAAAGGCAATCCTCGGCGTATTTAAAATTTGCGACAGTAAAAAATAATTTTTTGAAAATTTACTATAGAAAACGCAATACTCGGCGTATTTAAAATTTGCGACAGTAAAAAATTATTTTTTGAAAAATTTACTATAGAAAAGGCAATCCTCGGGCGTATTTAAAATTTGCGACAGTAAAAAATTATTTTTTGAAAAATTTACTATAGAAAAGGCAATCCTCGGCGCATTTAAAATTTGCGACAGTAAAAAATTATTTTTTGAAAAATTTACTATAGAAAAGGCCATCCTCGGCGTATTTAAAATTTGCGACAGTAAAAAAATTATTTTTTTGATAAATTTACTATAGAAAAGGCAATCCTCGGCGTATATAAAATTTGCGACAGTAAAAATTTATTTTTTGACAAATTCACTATAGAAAATGCAATCCTCGGCGTATTTAAAATTTGCGACAGTAAAAAATTATTTTTTGAAAAATTTCCTATATAAAAGGCAGTCCTCGGCGTATTTAAAATTTGCGACAGTAAAAAATATTATTTTGACAAATTCACTAAAGAAAAGGCAATCCTAGGCGTATTTAAAATTTGCGACAGAAAAAAATTATTTTTTGATAAATTTACTATAGAAAAGGCAATCCTCGGCGTATATAAAATTTGCGACAGTAAAAATTTATTTTTTGACAAATTCACTATAGAAAATGCAATCCTCGACGTATTTAAAATTTGCGACAATAAAAAATATTATTTTGACAAATTCACTATAGAAAAGGCAATCCTCGGCGTATTTAAAATTTGCGACCGTAAAAAATAATTTTCTTGAAAAATTTACTATAGAAAAGGCAATCCTCGACGTATTTAAGATTTTCGACAGTAAAAAATTATTTTTTGACAAATTCACTATAGAAAAGGCAATCCTCGGCGTATTAAAAATTTGCGACCCGTAAAAAATAGTTTTTTTGAGAAAATTACTATAGAAAAGGCAATCCTCGACGTATTTAAAATTTGCGACAGAAAAAAATTATTTTTTGAAAAATTTACTATAGAAAAGGCAATCCTCGGCGTATTTAAAATTTGCGACAGTAAAAAATTATTTTTGAAAAATTTACTATAGAAAAGGCAATCCTCGCGTATTTAAAATTTGCGACAGTAAAAGATAATTTTTTGAAAAATTTACTATAGAAAATGCAATCCTCGGCGTATTTTAAAATTTGCGACAGTAAAAATTATTTTTTTGAAAAATTTACTATAGAAAATGCAATCTTCGGCGTATTTAAAATTTGCGACAGTAAAAAGATTATTTTTTGAAAAATTTACTATAGAAAAGTCAATCCTCGGCGTATTTAAAATTTGCGACAGTAAAAAATTATTTTTTGAAAAATTTACTATAGAAAAGGCAATCCTCGGCGTATTTAAAATTTGCGACAGTAAAAAAATTATTTTTTGACAAATTCACTATAGAAAAGGCAATCCTCGGCGTATTTAAAATTTGAGACAGTAAAAAATTATTTTTTGAAAAATTTACTATAGAAAATGCAATCCTCGGCGTATTTAAAATTTGCGACAGTAAAAGATTATTTTTTGAAAAATTTACTATAGAAAAGTCAATCCTCGGCGTATTTAAAATTTGCGACAATAAAAAATATTATTTTGACAAATTCACTATAGAAAAGGCAATCCTCGGCGTATTTAAAATTTGCGACAGTAAAAAATTATTTTTTGAAAAATTCACTATAGAAAAGGCAATCCTCGGCGTATTCAAAATTTGCGACAGTAAAAAGTATTATTTTGACAAATTCACTAAAGAAAAGGCAATTCTCGGGCGTATTTTAAATTTGCGACAGTAAAAAAATTATTTTTTGATAAATTTACTATAGAAAAGGCAATCCTCGGCGTATATAAAATTTGCGACAGTAAAAATTTATTTTTTGACAAATTCACTATAGAAAAGGCAACCCTCGGCGTATTTAAAATTTGCGACAGTAAAAAATTATTTTTTGAAAAATTTACTATAGAAAAGGCAATCCTCGGCGTATTTAAAATTTGCGACAGTAAAAATTTATTTTTTGACAAATTCACTATACAAAAGGCAATCCTCGGGCGTATTAAAAATTTGCGACAGTAAAAAATTATTTTTTTAAAAATTTACTATAGAAAAGGCAATCCTCGGCGTATTTAAAATTTGCGACCGTAAAAAATAATTTCTTGAAAAATTTACTTTAGAAAAGGCAATCCTCGGCGTATTTAAAATTTGCGACAGTAAAAAATAATTTTTTGAAAAATTTACTATAGAAAAGGCAATACTCGGCGTATTTAAAATTTGCGACAGTAAAAAATTATTTTTTGAAAAATTTACTATAGAAAAGGCAATCCTCGGCGTATTTAAAATTTGCGACAGTAAAAAATTATTTTTTGAAAAATTTAGTATAGAAAAGGCAATCCTCGGCGTATTTAAAATTTGCGACAGTAAAAAATTATTTTGTGAAAAATTTACTATAGAAAAGGCAATCCTCGGCGTATTTAAAATTTGCGACAGTAAAAAATTATTTTTTGATAAATTTACTATAGAAAAGGCAATCCTCGGCGTATATAAAATTTGCGACAGTAAAAATTTATTTTTTGACAAATTCACTATAGAAAATGCAATCCTCGGCGTATTTAAAATTTACGACAGTAAAAAATTATTTTTTGAAAAATTTACTATATAAAAAGCAATCCTCGGCGTATTTAAAATTTGCGACAGTAAAAAAATATTATTTTGACAAATCCACTAAAGAAAAGGCAATCCTAGGCGTATTTAAAATTTGCGACAGTAAAAAATTATTTTTTGATAAATTTACTATAGAAAAGGCAATCCTCGGCGTATATAAAATTTGCGACAGGTAAAAATTTATTTTTTGACAAATTCACTATAGAAAATGCAATCCTCGACGTAATTTAAAATTTGCGACAATAAAAAATGTTATTTTGACAAATTCACTAAAATTTGCGATCGTAAAAAATAATTTCTTGAAAAATTTACTATAGAAAAGGCAATCCTCGACGTATTTAAAATTTTCGACAGTAAAAAATTATTTTTTGACAAATTCACTATAGAAAAGGCAATCCTCGGCATATTAAAAATTTACGAACGTAAAAAAATAGTTTTTTGATAAATTTACTATAGAGAAGGCAATCCTCGGCGTATATAAAATTTGCGACAGTAAAAAATATTATTTTGACAAATTCACTAAAGAAAAGGCAATCCTAGGCGTATTTAAAATTTGCGACAGAAAAAAATTATTTTTTGATCCTCGGCGTATTCAAAATTTGCGACAGTAAAAAAGTATTATTTTGACAAATTCACTAAAGAAAAGGCAATTCTCGGCGTATTTTAAATTTGCGACAGTAAAAATTTATTTTTTGACAAATTCACTATAGAAAAGGCAACCCTCGGCGTATTTAAAATTTGCGACAGTAAAAAATTATTTTTTGAAAAATTTACTATAGAAAAGGCAATCCTCGGCGTATTTAAAATTTGCGACAGTAAAAATTTATTTTTTGACAAATTCACTATACAAAAGGCAATCCTCGGCGTATTAAAAATTTGCGACAGTTAAAAAATTATTTTTTTAAAAATTTACTATAGAAAAGGCAATCCTCGGCGTATTTAAAATTTGCGACCGTAAAAAATAATTTCTTGAAAAATTTACTTTAGAAAAGGCAATCCTCGGCGTATTTAAAATTTGCGACAGTAAAAAATAATTTTTTGAAAAATTCACTATAGAAAAGGCAATCCTCGGCGTATTAAAAATTTGCGACCGTAAAAAAATAGTTTTTTGAGAAAATTACTATAGAAAAGGCAATCCTCGACGTATTTAAAATTTGCGACAGAAAAAAAATTATTTTTTGAAAAATTTACTATAGAAAAAGGCAATCTTCGGCGTATTTCAAATTTGCGACAGTAAAAAATTATTTTTGAAAAATTTACTATAGAAAAGGCAATCCTCGCGTATTTAAAATTGCGACAGTAAAAGATAATTTTTTGAAAAATTTACTATAGAAAATGCAATCCTCGGCGTATTTAAAATTTGCGACAGTAAAAAATTATTTTTTGAAAAATTTACTATAGAAAATGCAATCTTCGGCGTATTTAAAATTTGCGACAGTAAAAGATTATTTTTTGAGTCAATCCTCGGCGTATTTAAAATTTGCGACAGTAAAAAATTATTTTTTGAAAAATTTACTATAGAAAAGGCAATCCTCGGCGTATTTAAAATTTGCGACAGTAAAAAATTATTTTTTGACAAATTCACTATAGAAAAGGCAATCCTCGGCGTATTTAAAATTTGAGACAGTAAAAAATTATTTTTTGAAAAATTTACTATAGAAAATGCAATCCTCGGCGTATTTAAAATTTGCGACAGTAAAAGATTATTTTTTGAAAAATTTACTATAGAAAAGTCAATCCTCGGCGTATTTAAAATTTGCGACAATAAAAAATATTATTTTGACAAATTCACTATAGAAAAGGCAATCCTCGGCGTATTTAAAATTTGCGACAGTAAAAAATTATTTTTTGAAAAATTCACTATAGAAAAGGCAATCCTCGGCGTATTCAAAATTTGCGACAGTAAAAAGTATTATTTTGACAAATTCACTAAAGAAAAGGCAATTCTCGGCGTATTTTAAATTTGCGACAGTAAAAAATTATTTTTTGATAAATTTACTATAGAAAAGGCAATCCTCGGCGTATATAAAATTTGCGACAGTAAAAATTTATTTTTTGACAAATTCACTATAGAAAAGGCAACCCTCGGCGTATTTAAAATTTGCGACAGTAAAAAATTATTTTTTGAAAAATTTACTATAGAAAAGGCAATCCTCGGCGTATTTAAAATTTGCGACAGTAAAAATTTATTTTTTGACAAATTCACTATACAAAAGGCAATCCTCGGCGTATTAAAAATTTGCGACAGTAAAAAATTATTTTTTTAAAAATTTACTATAGAAAAGGCAATCCTCGGCGTATTTAAAATTTGCGACCGTAAAAAATAATTTCTTGAAAAATTTACTTTAGAAAAGGCAATCCTCGGCGTATTTAAAATTTGCGACAGTAAAAAATAATTTTTTGAAAAATTTACTATAGAAAAGGCAATACTCGGCGTATTTAAAATTTGCGACAGTAAAAAATTATTTTTTGAAAAATTTACTATAGAAAAGGCAATCCTCGGCGTATTTAAAATTTGCGACAGTAAAAAATTATTTTTTGAAAAATTTACTATAGAAAAGGCAATCCTCGGCGTATTTAAAATTTGCGACAGTAAAAAATTATTTTGTGAAAAATTTACTATAGAAAAGGCAATCCTCGGCGTATTTAAAATTTGCGACAGTAAAAAATTATTTTTGATAAATTTACTATAGAAAAGGCAATCCTCGGCGTATATAAAATTTGCGACAGTAAAAATTTATTTTTTGACAAATTCACTATAGAAAATGCAATCCTCGGCGTATTTAAAATTTGCGACAGTAAAAAATTATTTTTTGAAAAATTTACTATATAAAAAGCAATCCTCGGCGTATTTAAAATTTGCGACAGTAAAAAATATTATTTTGACAAATCCACTAAAGAAAAGGCAATCCTAGGCGTATTTAAAATTTGCGACAGTAAAAAATTATTTTTTGATAAATTTACTATAGAAAAGGCAATCCTCGGCGTATATAAAATTTGCGACAGTAAAAATTTATTTTTTGACAAATTCACTATAGAAAATGCAATCCTCGACGTATTTAAAATTTGCGACAATAAAAAATGTTATTTTGACAAATTCACTATAGAAAAGTCAATGCTCGGCGTATTTAAAATTTGCGATCGTAAAAAATAATTTCTTGAAAAATTTACTATAGAAAAGGCAATCCTCGACGTATTTAAAATTTTCGACAGTAAAAAATTATTTTTTGACAAATTCACTATAGAAAAGGCAATCCTCGGCATATTAAAAATTTACGACCGTAAAAAATAGTTTTTTGATAAATTTACTATAGAGAAGGCAATCCTCGGCGTATATAAAATTTGCGACAGTAAAAAATATTATTTTGACAAATTCACTAAAGAAAAGGCAATCCTAGGCGTATTTAAAATTTCCGACAGAAAAAAATTATTTTTTGATAAATTTACTATAGAAAAGGCTATCCTCGGCGTATATAAAATTTGCGACAGTAAAAATTTATTTTTTGACAAATTCACTATAGAAAATGCAATCCTCGACGTATTTAAAATTTGCGACAATAAAAAATATTATTTTGACAAATTCACTATAGAAAAGGCAATCCTCGGCGTATTTAAAATTTGCGACCGTAAAAAATAATTTCTTGAAAAATTTACTATAGCAAAGGCAATCCTCGACGTATTTAAGATTTTCGACAGTAAAAAATTATTTTTTGACAAATTCACTATAGAAAAGGCAATCCTCGGCGTATTAAAAATTTGCGACCGTAAAAAATAGTTTTTTGAGAAAATTACTATAGAAAAGGCAATCCTCGACGTATTTAAAATTTGCGACAGAAAAAAATTATTTTTTGAAAAATTTACTATAGAAAAGGCAATCCTCGGCGTATTTAAAATTTGCGACAGTAAAAAATTATTTTTTGAAAAATTTACTATAGAAAAGGCAATCCTCGCGTATTTAAAATTTGCGACAGTAAAAGATAATTTTTTGAAAAATTTACTATAGAAAATGCAATCCTCGGCGTATTTAAAATTTGCGACAGTAAAAAATTATTTTTTGAAAAATTTACTATAGAAAATGCAATCCTCGGCGTATTTAAAATTTGCGACAGTAAAAGATTATTTTTTGAAAAATTTACTATAGAAAAGTCAATCCTCGGCGTATTTAAAATTTGCGACAGTAAAAAATTATTTTTTGAAAAATTTACTATAGAAAAGGCAATCCTCGGCGTATTTAAAATTTGCGACAGTAAAAAATTATTTTTTGACAAATTCACTATAGAAAAGGCAATCCTCGGCGTATTTAAAATTTGAGACAGTAAAAAATTATTTTTTGAAAAATTTACTATAGAAAATGCAATCCTCGGCGTATTTAAAATTTGCGACAGTAAAAGATTATTTTTTGAAAAATTTACTATAGAAAAGTCAATCCTCGGCGTATTTAAAATTTGCGACAATAAAAAATATTATTTTGACAAATTCACTATAGAAAAGGCAATCCTCGGCGTATTTAAAATTTGCGACAGTAAAAAATTATTTTTTGAAAAATTCACTATAGAAAAGGCAATCCTCGGCGTATTCAAAATTTGCGACAGTAAAAAGTATTATTTTGACAAATTCACTAAAGAAAAGGCAATTCTCGGCGTATTTTAAATTTGCGACAGTAAAAAATTATTTTTTGATAAATTTACTATAGAAAAGGCAATCCTCGGCGTATATAAAATTTGCGACAGTAAAAATTTATTTTTTGACAAATTCACTATAGAAAAGGCAACCCTCGGCGTATTTAAAATTTGCGACAGTAAAAAATTATTTTTTGAAAAATTTACTATAGAAAAGGCAATCCTCGGCGTATTTAAAATTTGCGACAGTAAAAATTTATTTTTTGACAAATTCACTATACAAAAGGCAATCCTCGGCGTATTAAAAATTTGCGACAGTAAAAAATTATTTTTTTAAAAATTTACTATAGAAAAGGCAATCCTCGGCGTATTTAAAATTTGCGACCGTAAAAAATAATTTCTTGAAAAATTTACTTTAGAAAAGGCAATCCTCGGCGTATTTAAAATTTGCGACAGTAAAAAATAATTTTTTGAAAAATTTACTATAGAAAAGGCAATACTCGGCGTATTTAAAATTTGCGACAGTAAAAAATTATTTTTTGAAAAATTTACTATAGAAAAGGCAATCCTCGGCGTATTTAAAATTTGCGACAGTAAAAAATTATTTTTTGAAAAATTTACTATAGAAAAGGCAATCCTCGGCGTATTTAAAATTTGCGACAGTAAAAAATTATTTTGTGAAAAATTTACTATAGAAAAGGCAATCCTCGGCGTATTTAAAATTTGCGACAGTAAAAAATTATTTTTTGATAAATTTACTATAGAAAAGGCAATCCTCGGCGTATATAAAATTTGCGACAGTAAAAATTTATTTTTTGACAAATTCACTATAGAAAATGCAATCCTCGGCGTATTTAAAATTTGCGAGAGTAAAAAATTATTTTTTGAAAAATTTACTATATAAAAAGCAATCCTCGGCGTATTTAAAATTTGCGACAGTAAAAAATATTATTTTGACAAATCCACTAAAGAAAAGGCAATCCTAGGCGTATTTAAAATTTGCGACAGTAAAAAATTATTTTTTGATAAATTTACTATAGAAAAGGCAATCCTCGGCGTATATAAAATTTGCGACAGTAAAAATTTATTTTTTGACAAATTCACTATAGAAAATGCAATCCTCGACGTATTTAAAATTTGCGACAATAAAAAATGTTATTTTGACAAATTCACTATAGAAAAGGCAATGCTCGGCGTATTTAAAATTTGCGATCGTAAAAAATAATTTCTTGAAAAATTTACTATAGAAAAGGCAATCCTCGACGTATTTAAAATTTTCGACAGTAAAAAATTATTTTTTGACAAATTCACTATAGAAAAGGCAATCCTCGGCGTATTAAAAATTTACGACCGTAAAAAATAGTTTTTTGAGAAAATTACTATAGAAAAGGCAATCCTCGACGTATTTAAAATTTGCGACAGAAAAAAATTATTTTTTGAAAAATTTACTATAGAAAAGGCAATCCTCGGCGTATTTAAAAGTTGCGACAGTAAAAAATTATTCTTTGAAATATTTACTATAGAAAAGGCAATCCTCGGCGTATTTAAAATTTGCGACAGTAAAAAATTATTTTTTGAAAAATTTACTATAGAAAAGGCAATCCTCGGCGTATTTAAAATTTGCGACAGTAAAAAATTATTTTTTGAAAAATTTACTATAGAAAAGGCAATCCCCGGAGTATTTAAAATTTGCGACAGTAAAAAATTATTTTTTGACAAATTCACTATAGAAAAGGCAATCCTCGGCGTATTCAAAATTTGCGACAGTAGAAAATATTATTTTGACAAATTCACTAAAGAAAAGGCAATCCTCGGCGTATTTAAAATTTGCGACAGTAGAAAATATTATTTTGACAAATTCTCTGAAGAAAAGGCAATCCTCGGCGTATTTAAAATTTGCGACAGTAAAAAATTATTTTTTGATAAATTTACTATAGAAAAGGCAATCCTCGGCGTATATAAAATTTGCGACAGTAAAAATTTATTTTTTAACAAATTCACTATAGAAAAGGCAATCTTCGGCGTATTTAAAATTTGCGACAGTAAAAAATTATTTTTTGAAAAATTTACTATAGAAAAGGCAATCCTCGGCGTATTTAAAATTTGCGACAGTAAAAATTTATTTTTTGACAAATTCACTATACAAAAGGCAATCCTCGGCGTATTAAAAATTTGCGACAGTAAAAAATTATTATTTTAAAAATTTACTATAGAAAAGGCAATCCTCGGCGTATTTAAAATTTGCGACCGTAAAAAATAATTTCTTGAAAACTTTACTATAGAAAAGGCAATCCTCGTCGTATTTAAAATTTGCGACAGTAAAAAATAATTTTTTGAAATATTTACTATAGAAAAGCCAATAATCGGCGTATTTAAAATTTGCGACAGTAAAAAATTATTTTTAGAAAAATTTACTATAGAAAAGGCAATCCTCGGCGTATTTAAAATTTGCGACAGTGAAAAATTATTTTTTGAAAAATTTACTATAGAAAAGGCAATCCTCGGCGGATTTAAAATTTGCGACAGTAAAAAATTATTTTTTGAAAAATTTACTATAGAAAAGGCAATCCTCGGCGTATTTAAAATTTGCGACAGTAAAAAATTATTTTTTGATAAATTTACTATAGAAAAGGCAATCCTCGGCGTATATAAAATTTGCGACAGTAAAAATTTATTTTTTGACAAATTCACTATAGAAAATGCAATCCTCGGCGTATTTAAAATTTGCGACAGTAAAAAATTATTTTTTGAAATATTTACTATATAAAAGGCAATCCTCGGCGTATTAAAAATTTGCGACAGTAAAAAATATTATTTTGACAAATTCACTAAAGAAAAGGCAATCCTAGGCGTATTTAAAATTTGCGACAGTAAAAAATTATTTTTTGATAAATTTACTATAGAAAAGGCAATCCTCGGCGTATTAAAAATTTGCGACAGTAGAAAATATTATTTTGACAAATTCACTAAAGAAAAGGCAATCCTCGGCGTATTTAAAATTTGCGACAGTAAAAATTTATTTTTTGAAAAATTCACTATACAAAAGGCAATCCTCGGCGTATTAAAAATTTGCGACAGTAAAAAATTATTTTTTGAAAAATTTACTATATAAAAGGCAATCCTCGGCGTATTTAAAATTTGCGACAGTAAAAATTTATTTTTTGACAAATTCACTATAGAAAATGCAATCCTCGGCGTATTTAAAATTTGCGACAGTAAAAAATTATTTTTTGAAAAATTTACTATATAAAAGGCAATCCTCGGCGTATTTAAAATTTGCGACAGTAAAAAATTATTTTTTGAAAAATTTACTATATAAAAAGCAATCCTCGGCGTATTTAAAATTTGCGACAGTAAAAAATATTATTTTGACAAATCCACTAAAGAAAAGGCAATCCTAGGCGTATTTAAAATTTGCGACAGTAAAAAATTATTTTTTGATAAATTTACTATAGAAAAGGCAATCCTCGGCGTATATAAAATTTGCGACAGTAAAAATTTATTTTTTGACAAATTCACTATAGAAAATGCAATCCTCGACGTATTTAAAATTTGCGACAATAAAAAATGTTATTTTGACAAATTCACTATAGAAAAGGCAATGCTCGGCGTATTTAAAATTTGCGACCGTAAAAATAGTTTTTTGAGAAAATTACTATAGAAAAGGCAATCCTCGACGTATTTAAAATTTGCGACAGAAAAAAATTATTTTTTGAAAAATTTACTATAGAAAAGGCAATCCTCGGCGTATTTAAAAGTTGCGACAGTAAAAAATTATTCTTTGAAATATTTACTATAGAAAAGGCAATCCTCGGCGTATTTAAAATTTGCGACAGTAAAAAATTATTTTTTGAAAAATTTACTATAGAAAAGGCAATCCTCGGCGTATTTAAAATTTGCGACAGTAAAAAATTATTTTTTGAAAAATTTACTATAGAAAAGGCAATCCCCGGAGTATTTAAAATTTGCGACAGTAAAAAATATTATTTTGACAAATTCACTAAAGAAAAGGCAATCCTAGGCGTATTTAAAATTTGCGACAGTAAAAAATTATTTTTTGATAAATTTACTATAGAAAAGGCAATCCTCGGCGTATATAAAATTTGCGACAGTAAAAATTTATTTTTTGACAAATTCACTATAGAAAATGCAATCCTCGACGTATTTAAAATTTGCGACAATAAAAAATATTATTTTGACAAATTCACTATAGAAAAGGCAATCCTCGGCGTATTTAAAATTTGCGATCGTAAAAAATAATTTCTTGAAAAATTTACTATAGAAAAGGCAATCCTAGACGTATTTAAAATTTTCGACAGTAAAAAATTATTTTTTGACAAATTCACTATAGAAAAGGCAATCCGCGGCGTATTAAAAATTTACGACCGTAAAAAATAGTTTTTTGAGAAAATTACTATAGAAAAGGCAATCCTCGACGTATATAAAATTTGCGACAGAAAAAGTTATTTTTTGAAAAATTTACTATAGAAAAGGCAATCCTCGGCGTATTTAAAATTTGCGACAGTAAAAAATTATTCTTTGAATTATTTACTATAGAAAAGGCAATCCTCGGCGTATTTAAAATTTGCGACAGTAAAAAATTATATTTGAAAAATTTACTATAGAAAAGGCAATCCTCGGCGTATATAAAATTTGCGACAGTAAAAAATTATTTTTTGAAAAATTTACTATAGAAAAGGCAATCCTCGGCGTATTTATAATTTGCGACAGTAAAAAATTATTTTTTGAAAAATTTACTATAGAAAATGCAATCCTCGGCGTATTTAAAATTTGCGACAGTAAAAGATTATTTTTTGAAAAATTTAATATAGAAAAGTCAATCCTCGGCGTATTTAAAATTTGCGACAGTAAAAAATTATTTTTTGAAAAATTTACTATATAAAATGCAATCCTCGTCGTATTTAAAATTTGCGACAGTAAAAATTTATTTTTTGACAAATTCACTATAGAAAAGGCAATCTTCGGCGTATTAAAAATTTGCGACCGTAAAAAATAATTTTTTGAGAAATTTACTATGGAAAAGGCAATCCTCGGCGTATTTAAAATTTGCGACAGTAAAAAATTATTTTTTGAAAAATTTACTATAGAAAAAACAATCCTCGGTGCATTTGAAATTTGTGACAGTAAAAATTATTTTTTGAAAAATTTACTATAGAAAAGGCAATCCTCGGCGTATTTAAAATTTGCGACAGTAAAAAATAATTTTTTGAAAAATTTACTATAGAAAAGGCAATCCTCGGCGTATTTAAAATTGGCGACAGTAAAAAATTATTTTTTGACAAATTCACTATAGAAAAGGCAATCCTCGGCGTATTCAAAATTTGCGACAGTAGAAAATATTATTTTGACAAATTCACTAAAGAAAAGGCAATCCTCGGCGTATTTAAAATTTGCGACAGTAAAAAATTATTTTTTGATAAATTTACTATAGAAAAGGCAATCCTCGGCGTATATAAAATTTGCGACAGTAAAAATTTATTTTTTGACAAATTCACTATAGAAAAGGCAATCCTCGGCGTATTTAAAATTTGCGACAGTAAAAAATTATTTTTTGAAAAATTTACTATAGAAAAGGCAATCCTCGGCGTATTTAAAATTTGCGACAGTAAAAATTTATTTTTTGACAAATTCACTATACAAAAGGCAATCCTCGGCGTATTAAAAATTTGCGACAGTAAAAAATTATTTTTTGAAAAATTTACTATAGAAAAGGCAATACTCGGCGTATTTAAAATTTGCGACAGTAAAAAATTATTTTTTGAAAAATTTACTATAGAAAAGGCAATCCTCGGCGTATTTAAAATTTCCGACCGTAAAAAAATAATTTTTTGAGAAATTTACTATGGAAAAGGCAATCCTCGGCGTATTTAAAATTTGCGACAGTAACAAATTATTTTTGAAAAATTTACTATAGAAAAAACAATCCTCGGTGTATTTAAAATTTGCGACAGTAAAAAATTATTTTTTGAAAAATTTACTATAGGAAAGGCAATCCTCGGCGTATTTAAAATTTGCGACAGTAAAAAATTATTTTTTGAAAAATTTACTATAGAAAAGGCAATCCTCGGCGTATTTAAAATTTGCGACAGTAAAAAATTATTTTTTGACAAATTCACTATAGAAAAGGCAATCCTCGGCGTATTCAAAATTTGCGACAGTAGAAAATATTATTTTGACAAATTCACTAAAGAAAAGGAAATCCTCGGCGTATTTAATATTTGCGACAGTAAAAAATTATTTTTTGATAAATTTACTATAGAGAAGGCAATCCTCGGCGTATATAAAATTTGCGACATTAAAAATTTATTTTTTGACAAATTCACTATAGAAAAGGCAATCCTCGGCGTATTTAAAATTTGCGACAGTAAAAAATTATTTTTTGAAAAATTTACTATAGAAAAGGCAATCCTCGGCGTATTTAAAATTTGCGACAGTAAAAATTTATTTTTGACAAATTCACTATACAAAAGGCAATCCTCGGCGTATTCAAAATTTGCGACAGTAAAAAATTATTTTTTGATAAATTTACTATAGAAAAGGCAATCCTCGGCGTATATAAAATTTGCGACAGTAAAAATTTATTTTTTGACAAATTCACTATAGAAAATGCAATCCTCGACGTATTAAAATTTGCGACAATAAAAAATATTATTTTGACAAATTCACTATAGAAAAGGCAATCCTCGGCGTATTTAAAATTTGCGACCGTAAAAAATAATTTCTTGAAAAATTTACTACAGAAAAGGCAATCCTCGACGTATTTAAAATTTTCGACAGTAAAAAATTTTTTTTTGACAAATTCACTATAGAAAAGGCAATCCTCGGCGTATGAAAAATTTGCGATCGTAAAAAAAAGTTTTTTGAGAAAATTACTATAGAAAAGGCAATCCTCGACGTATTTAAAATTTGCGACAGAAAAAAATAATTTTTGAAAAATTTACTATAGAAAAGGCAATCCTCGGCGTATTTAAAATTTGCGAGAGTAAAAATTTATTTTTTGAAAAATTTACTATAGAAAAATCAATCCTCGGCGTATTTAAAATTTGCGACAGTAAAAAATTATTTTTTGAAAAATTTACTATAGCAAAGGCAATCCTCGGCGTATTTAAAATTTGCGACAGTAAAAAATTATTTTTTGAAAAATTTACTATAGAAAAGGCAATCCTCGGCGTATTTAAAATTTGCGACAGTAAAAAATTATTTTTTGAAAAATTTACTATAGAAAATGCAATCCTCGGCGTATTTAAAATTTGCCACAGTAAAAGATTATTTTTTTAAAAATTAACTATAGAAAAGGCAATCCTCGGCGTATTTAAAATTTGCGACAGTAAAAAATTATTTTTTGAAAAATTTACTATAGAAAAGGCAATCCTCGGCGTATTTAAAATTTGCGACAGTAAAAATTTATTTTTTGACAAATTCACTATAGAAAAGGCAATCTTCGGCGTATTAAAAAGTTGCGACCGTAAAAAATAATTTTTTGAAAAATTAACTATGGAAAAGGCAATCCTCGGCGTATTTAAAATTTGCGACAGTAAAAAATTATTTTTTGAAAAATTTACTATAGAAAAGGCAATCCTTGGTGTATTTAAAATTTGCGACAGTAAAAAATTATTTTTTGAAAAATTTACTATAGAAAAGGCAATCCTCGGCGTATTTAAAATTTGCGACAGTAAAAAATTATTTTTTGAAAAATTTACTATAGAAAAGGCAATCCTCGGCGTATTTAAAATTTGCGACAGTAAAAAATTATTTTTTGACAAATTCACTATAGAAAAGGCCATCCTCGGCGTATTCAAAATTTGCGACAGTAGAAAATATTATTTTGACAAATTCACTAGAGAAAAGGCAATCCTCGGCGTATTTAAAATTTGCGACAGTAAAAAATTATTTTTTTGATAAATTTACTATAGAAAAGGCAATACTCGGCGTGTTTAAAATTTTCGTCAGTAAAAAATTATTTTTTGACAAATTCACTATAGAAAATGCAATCCTCGGCGTATTTAAAATTTGCGACCGTAAAAAATAATTTCTTGAAAAATTTACTAAAGAAAAGGCAATCCTCGGCGTATTTAAAATTTGCGACAGTAAAAAATTATTTTTTGAAAAATTTACTATAGAAAAGGCAATCCTCGGCGTATATAAAATTTGCGACAGTAAAAATTTATTTTTGACAAATTCACTATAGAAAATGCAATCGTCGACGTATTTAAAATTTGCGACAATAAAAATTATTTTTTGAAAAATTTACTATAGAAAGGGCAATCCTCGGCGTATTTAAAATTTGCGACAGTAAAAAATATTATTTTGACAAATTCACTAAAGAAAAGGCAATCCTAGGCGTATTTAAAATTTGCGACAGTAAAAATTTTTTTTTGATAAATTTACTATATAAAAGGCAATCCTCGGCGTATTTAAAATTTGCGACAGTAAAAAATATTATTTTGACAAATTCACTAAAGAAAAGGCAATCCTAGGCGTATTTAAAATTTGCGACAGTAAAAAATATTATTTTGACAAATTCACTAAAGAAAAGGCAATCCTAGGCGTATTTAAAATTTGCGACAGTAAAAAATTTTTTTTGATAAATTTACTATAGAAAAGGCAATCCTCGGCGTATATAAAATTTGCGACAGTAAAAATTTATTTTTTGACAAATTCACTATAGAAAATGCAATCCTCGACGTATTTAAAATTTGCGACAATAAAAAATTATTTTTTGAAAAATTTACTATAAAAAAGGCAATCCTCGGCGTATTTAAAATTTGCGACAGCAAAAAATTTTTTTTTGACAAATTCACTATAGAAAAGGCCATCCTCGGCGTATTCAAAATTTGCGACAGTAGAAAATATTATTTTGACAAATTCACTAAAGAAAAGGCAATACTCGGCGTGTTTAAAATTTTCGTCAGTAAAAAATAATTTTTTTACAAATTCACTATAGAAAATGTAATCCTCCTCGGCGTATTTAAAATTTGCGACAATAAAAAATATTATTGTGACAAATTCACTATAGAAAAGGCAATCCTCGGCGTATTTAAAATTTGCGACAGTAAAAAATTATTTTTTGACAAATTCACTATAGAAAAGGCAATCCTCGGCGTATATAAAATTTGCGACAGTAAAAATTTATTTTTTGACAAATTCACTATAGAAAATGCAATCCTCGGCGTATTTAAAATTTGCGACAGTAAAAAATTATTTGTTGACAAAATTTACTATATAAAAGGCAATCCTCGACGTATTTAAAATTTGCGACAATAAAAAATATTATTTTGACAAATTCACTATAGAAAAGGCAATCCTCGGCGTATTTAAAATTTGCGACCGTAAAAAATAATTTCTTGAAAAATTTACTATAGAAAAGGCAATCCTCGACGTATTTAAAATTTTCGACAGTAAAAAATTATTTTTTGACAAATTCACTATAGAAAAGGCAATCCTCGGCGTATTTAAAATTTGCGACAGTAAAAATTTATTTTTTGACAAATTCACTATACAAAAGGCAATCCTCGGCGTATTAAAAATTTGCGACAGTAAAAAATTATTTTTTTAAAAATTTACTATAGAAAAGGCAATCCTCGGCGTATTTAAAATTTGCGACCGTAAAAAATAATTTCTTGAAAAATTTACTAAAGAAAAGGCAATCCTCGGCGTATTTAAAATTTGCGACAGTAAAAAATTATTTTTTGAAAATTTACTATAGAAAAGGCAATCCTCGGCGTATTTAAAATTTGCGACAGTAAAAAATTATTATTTGAAAAATTTACTGTAGAAAAGGCAATCCTCGGCGTATTTAAAATTTGCGACAGTAAAAAATTATTTTTTGATAAATTTACTATAGAAAAGGCAATCCTCGGCGTATATAAAATTTGCGACAGTAAAAATTTATTTTTTGACAAATTCACTATAGAAAATGCAATCCTCGGCGTATTTAAAATTTGCGACAGTAAAAAATTATTTTTTGAAAAATTTACTATATAAAAGGCAATCCGGCGTATTTAAAATTTGCGACAGTAAAAAATATTATTTTGACAAAATCACTAAAGAAAAGGCAATCCTAGGCGTATTTAAAATTTGCGACAGTAAAAAATTTTTTTGATAAATTTACTATAGAAAAGGCAATCCTCGTCGTATATAAAATTTGCGACAGTAAAAATTTATTTTTTGACAAATTCACTATAGAAAATGCAATCCTCGACGTATTTAAAATTTGCAACAATAAAAAATATTATTTTGACAAATTCACTATAGAAAAGGCAATCTCGGCGTATTTAAAATTTGCGACCGTAAAAAATAATTTCTTGAAAAATTTACTATAGAAAAGGCAATCTCGACGTATTTAAAATTTTCGACAGTAAAAAATTATTTTTTGACAAATTCACTATAGAAAAGGCAATCCTCGGCGTATTAAAATTTGCGACCGTAAAAAATAGTTTTTTGAGAAAATTACTATAGAAAAGGCAATCCTCGACGTATTTAAAATTTGCGATAGTAAAAAAATATTTTTTGACAAATTCACTATAGAAAAGGCAATCCTCGGCGTATTCAAAATTGCGACAGTAAAAAATATTATTTTGACAAATTCACTAAGAAAAGGCAATCCTCGGCGTATATAAAATTTGCGACAGTAAAAAGTATTATTTTGACAAATTCACTAAAGAAAAGGCAATCCTCGGCGTATATAAAATTTGCGACAGTAAAAAATTATTTTTTGACAAATTCACTATAGAAAATGCAATCCTCGGCGTATTTAAAATTTGCGACAATAAAAAATATTATTTTGACAAATTCACTATAGAAAAGGCAATCCTCGGCGTATTTAAAATTTGCGACAGTAAAAAATTATTTTTTTGACAAATTCACTATAGAAAAGGCAATCCTCGGCGTATTCAAAATTTGCGACAGTAAAAAGAAATATTTTGACAAATTCACTAAAGAAAAGGCAATTCTCGGCGTATTTTAAATTTGCGACAGTAAAAAATTATTTTTTGATAAATTTACTATAGGAAAGGCAATCTTCGGCGTATTTAAAATTTGCGACAGTAAAAAATTATTTTTTTGAAAAATTTACTATAGAAAAGGCAATCCTCGGCGTATTTAAAATTTGCGACAGTAAAAATTTATTTTTTGACAAATTCACTATACAAAAGGCAATCCTCGGCGTATTAAAAATTTGCGACAGTAAAAAATTATTTTTTGAAAAATTTACTATAGAAAAGGCAATCCTCGGCGTATTTAAAATTTGCGACAGTAAAAAATTATTTTTTGAAAAATTTACTATAGAAAAGGCAATCCTCGGCGTATTTAAAATTTGCGACAGTAAAAAATTATTTTGTGAAAAATTTACTATAGAAAAGGCAATCCTCGGCGTATTTAAAATTTGCGACAGTAAAAATTATTTTTTGATAAATTTACTATAGAAAAGGCAATCCTCGGCGTATATAAAATTTGCGACAGTAAAAATTTATTTTTTGACAAATTCACTATAGAAAATGCAATCCTCGGCGTATTTAAAATTTGCGACAGTAAAAAATTATTTTTTGAAAAATTTACTATATAAAAGGCAATCTCGGCGTATTTAAAATTTGCGACAGTAAAAAATATTATTTTGACAAATTCACTAAAGAAAAGGCAATCCTAGGCGTATTTAAAATTTGCGACAGTAAAAAATTATTTTTTGATAAATTTACTATAGAAAAGGCAATCCTCGGCGTATATAAAATTTGCGACAGTAAAAATTTATTTTTTGACAAATTCACTATAGAAAATTGCAATCCTCGACGTATTTAAAATTTGCGACAATAAAAAATATTATTTTGACAAATTCACTATAGAAAAGGCAATCCTCGGCGTATTAAAATTTGCGATCGTAAAAAATAATTTCTTGAAAATTTACTATAGAAAAGGCAATCCTAGACGTATTTAAAATTTTCGACAGTAAAAAATTATTTTTTGACAAATTCACTATAGAAAAGGCAATCCGCGGCGTATTAAAAATTTACGACCGTAAAAATAGTTTTTTGAGAAAATTACTATAGAAAAGGCAATCCTCGACGTATATAAAATTTGCGACAGAAAAGTTATTTTTGAAAAATTTACTATAGAAAAGGCAATCCTCGGCGTATTTAAAATTTGCGACAGTAAAAAATTATTCTTTGAATTATTTACTATAGAAAAGGCAATCCTCGGCGTATTTAAAATTTGCGACAGTAAAAAATTATATTTGAAAAATTTACTATAGAAAAGGCAATCCTCGGCGTATATAAAATTTGCGACAGTAAAAAATTATTTTTGAAAAATTTACTATAGAAAAGGCAATCCTCGGCCTATTTATAATTTGCGACAGTAAAAAATTATTTTTGAAAAATTTACTATAGAAAATGCAATCCTCGGCGTATTTAAAATTTGCGACAGTAAAAGATTATTTTTGAAAAATTTAATATAGAAAAGTCAATCCTCGGCGTATTTAAAATTTGCGACAGTAAAAAATTATTTTTGAAAAATTTACTATAGAAAATGCAATCCTCGTCGTATTTAAAATTTGCGACAGTAAAAATTTATTTTTTGACAAATTCACTATAGAAAAGGCAATCTTCGGCGTATTAAAAATTTGCGACCGTAAAAAATAATTTTTTGAGAAATTTACTATGGAAAGGCAATCCTCGGCGTATTTAAAATTTGCGACAGTAAAAAATTATTT
The DNA here is from genome assembly GCA_963924295.1 of Dioctria rufipes. Lineage (NCBI taxonomy): Eukaryota > Metazoa > Arthropoda > Insecta > Diptera > Asilidae > Dioctria > Dioctria rufipes. The sequence continues at coordinate 53,077 of CAWUPM010000456.1, forward strand.
TTTGAAAATTTACTATAGAAAAAACAATCCTCGGTGCATTTGAAATTTGTGACAGTAAAAAATTATTTTTTTGAAAAATTTACTATAGAAAAGGCAATCCTCGGCGTATTTAAAATTTGCGACAGTAAAAAAATTTGCGACAGTAAAAAATTATTTTTTGAAAAATTTACTATAGAAAAGGCAATCCTCGGCGTATTTAAAATTTGCGACAGTAAAAAATTATTTTTTGACAAATTCACTATAGAAAAGGCAATCCTCGGCGTATTCAAAATTTGCGACAGTAGAAAATATTATTTTGACAAATTCACTAAAGAAAAGGCAATCCTCGGCGTATTTAAAATTTGCGACAGTAAAAAATTATTTTTTGATAAATTTACTATAGAAAAGGCAATCCTCGGCGTATATAAAATTTGCGACAGTAAAAATTTATTTTTTGACAAATTCACTATAGAAAAGGCAATCCTCGGCGTATTTAAAATTTGCGACAGTAAAAAATTATTTTTTGAAGAATTTACTATAGAAAAGGCAATCCTCGGCGTATTTAAAATTTGCGACCGTAAAAAATAATTTTTTGACAAATTTACTATGGAAAAGGCAATCCTCGGCGTATTTAAAATTTGCGACAGTAACAAATTATTTTTTGAAAAATTTACTATAGAAAAAACAATCCTCGGTGTATTTAAAATTTGCGACAGTAAAAAATTATTTTTTGAAAAATTTACTATAGAAAAGGCAATTCTCGGCGTATTTAAAATTTGCGACAGTAAAAAATTATTTTTTGAAAAATTTACTATAGAAAAGGCAATCCTCGGCGTATTTAAAATTTGCGACAGTAAAAAATTATTTTTTGACAAATTCACTATAGAAAAGGCAATCCTCGGCGTATTCAAAATTTGCGACAGTAGAAAATATTATTTTGACAAATTCACTAAAGAAAAGGCAATCCTCGGCGTATTTAATATTTGCGACAGTAAAAAATTATTTTTTGATAAATTTACTATAGAGAAGGCAATCCTCGGCGTATATAAAATTTGCGACAGTAAAAATTTATTTTTTGACAAATTCACTATAGAAAAGGCAATCCTCGGCGTATTTAAAGTTTGCGACAGTAAAAAATTATTTTTTGAAAAATTTACTATAGAAAAGGCAATCCTCGGCGTATTTAAAATTTGCTACAGTAAAAATTTATTTTTTGACAAATTCACTATACAAAAGGCAATCCTCGGCGTATTAAAAATTTGCGACAGTAAAAAATTATTTTTTTAAAAATTTACTATAGAAAAGGCAATCCTCGGCGTATTTAAAATTTGCGACCGTAAAAAATAATTTCTTGAAAAATTTACTATAGAAAAGGCAATCCTCGGCGTATTTAAAATTTGCGACAGTAAAAAATAATTTTTTGAAAAATTTACTATAGAAAACGCAATACTCGGCGTATTTAAAATTTGCGACAGTAAAAAATTATTTTTTGAAAAATTTACTATAGAAAAGGCAATCCTCGGCGTATTTAAAATTTGCGACAGTAAAAAATTATTTTTTGAAAAATTTACTATAGAAAAGGCAATCCTCGGCGCATTTAAAATTTGCGACAGTAAAAAATTATTTTTTGAAAAATTTACTATAGAAAAGGCCATCCTCGGCGTATTTAAAATTTGCGACAGTAAAAAATTATTTTTTGATAAATTTACTATAGAAAAGGCAATCCTCGGCGTATATAAAATTTGCGACAGTAAAAATTTATTTTTTGACAAATTCACTATAGAAAATGCAATCCTCGGCGTATTTAAAATTTGCGACAGTAAAAAATTATTTTTTGAAAAATTTCCTATATAAAAGGCAGTCCTCGGCGTATTTAAAATTTGCGACAGTAAAAAATATTATTTTGACAAATTCACTAAAGAAAAGGCAATCCTAGGCGTATTTAAAATTTGCGACAGAAAAAAATTATTTTTTGATAAATTTACTATAGAAAAGGCAATCCTCGGCGTATATAAAATTTGCGACAGTAAAAATTTATTTTTTGACAAATTCACTATAGAAAATGCAATCCTCGACGTATTTAAAATTTGCGACAATAAAAAATATTATTTTGACAAATTCACTATAGAAAAGGCAATCCTCGGCGTATTTAAAATTTGCGACCGTAAAAAATAATTTCTTGAAAAATTTACTATAGAAAAGGCAATCCTCGACGTATTTAAGATTTTCGACAGTAAAAAATTATTTTTTGACAAATTCACTATAGAAAAGGCAATCCTCGGCGTATTAAAAATTTGCGACCGTAAAAAATAGTTTTTTGAGAAAATTACTATAGAAAAGGCAATCCTCGACGTATTTAAAATTTGCGACAGAAAAAAATTATTTTTTGAAAAATTTACTATAGAAAAGGCAATTATTTAAAATTTGCGACAGTAAAAAATTATTTTTTGAAAAATTTACTATAGAAAAGGCAATCCTCGCGTATTTAAAATTTGCGACAGTAAAAGATAATTTTTTGAAAAATTACTATAGAAAATGCAATCCTCGGCGTATTTAAAATTTGCGACAGTAAAAAATTATTTTTTGAAAAATTTACTATAGAAAATGCAATCTTCGGCGTATTTAAAATTTGCGACAGTAAAAGATTATTTTTTGAAAAATTTACTATAGAAAAGTCAATCCTCGGCGTATTTAAAATTTGCGACAGTAAAAAATTATTTTTTGAAAATTTACTATAGAAAAGGCAATCCTCGGCGTATTTAAAATTTGCGACAGTAAAAAATTATTTTTTGACAAATTCACTATAGAAAAGGCAATCCTCGGCGTATTTAAAATTTGAGACAGTAAAAAATTATTTTTTGAAAAATTTACTATAGAAAATGCAATCCTCGGCGTATTTAAAATTTGCGACAGTAAAAGATTATTTTTTTGAAAAATTTACTATAGAAAAGTCAATCCTCGGCGTATTTAAATTTGCGACAATAAAAAATATTATTTTGACAAATTCACTATAGAAAAGGCAATCCTCGGCGTATTTAAAATTTGCGACAGTAAAAAATTATTTTTTTGAAAAATTCACTATAGAAAAGGCAATCCTCGGCGTATTCAAATTTGCGACAGTAAAAAGTATTATTTTGACAAATTCACTAAAGAAAAGGCAATTCTCGGCGTATTTTAAATTTGCGACAGTAAAAAATTATTTTTTGATAAATTTACTATAGAAAAGGCAATCCTCGGCGTATATAAAATTTGCGACAGTAAAAATTTATTTTTTGACAAATTCACTATAGAAAAGGCAACCCTCGGCGTATTTAAAATTTGCGACAGTAAAAAATTAATTTTTTGAAAAATTTACTATAGAAAAGGCAATCCTCGGCGTATTTAAAATTTGCGACAGTAAAAATTTATTTTTTGACAAATTCACTATACAAAAGGCAATCCTCGGCGTATTAAAAATTTGCGACAGTAAAAAATTATTTTTTTTAAAAATTTACTATAGAAAAGGCAATCCTCGGCGTATTTAAAATTTGCGACCGTAAAAAATAATTTCTTGAAAAATTTACTTTAGAAAAGGCAATCCTCGGCGTATTTAAAATTTGCGACAGTAAAAATAATTTTTTGAAAAATTTACTATAGAAAAGGCAATACTCGCGTATTTAAAATTTGCGACAGTAAAAAATAATTTTTTGAAAAATTTACTATAGAAAAGGCAATCCTCGGCGTATTTAAAATTTGCGACAGTAAAAAATTATTTTTTGAAAAATTTAGTATAGAAAAGGCAATCCTCGGCGTATTTAAAATTTGCGACAGTAAAAAATTATTTTGTGAAAAATTTACTATAGAAAAGGCAATCCTCGGCGTATTTAAAATTTGCGACAGTAAAAAATTATTTTTTGATAAATTTACTATAGAAAAGGCAATCCTCGGCGTATATAAAATTTGCGACAGTAAAAATTATTTTTTGACAAATTCACTATAGAAAATGCAATCCTCGGCGTATTTAAAATTTACGACAGTAAAAAATTATTTTTTGAAAATTTTACTATATAAAAAGCAATCCTCGGCGTATTTAAAATTTGCGACAGTAAAAAATATTATTTTGACAAATCCACTAAAGAAAAGGCAATCCTAGGCGTATTTAAAATTTGCGACAGTAAAAAATTATTTTTTGATAAATTTACTATAGAAAAGGCATCCTCGGCGTATATAAAATTTGCGACAGTAAAAATTTATTTTTGACAAATTCACTATAGAAAATGCAATCCTCGACGTATTTAAAATTTGCGACAATAAAAAATGTTATTTTGACAAATTCACTAAAATTTGCGATCGTAAAAAATAATTTCTTGAAAAATTTACTATAGAAAAGGCAATCCTCGACGTATTTAAAATTTTCGACAGTAAAAAATTATTTTTTGACAAATTCACTATAGAAAAGGCAATCCTCGGCATATTAAAAATTTACGACCGTAAAAAATAGTTTTTTGATAAATTTACTATAGAGAAGGCAATCCTCGGCGTATATAAAATTTGCGACAGTAAAAAATATTATTTTGACAAATTCACTAAAGAAAAGGCAATCCTAGGCGTATTTAAAATTTGCGACAGAAAAAAATTATTTTTGATCCTCGGCGTATTCAAAATTTGCGACAGTAAAAAGTATTATTTTGACAAATTCACTAAAGAAAAGGCAATTCTCGGCGTATTTTAAATTTGCGACAGTAAAAATTTATTTTTTGACAAATTCACTATAGAAAAGGCAACCCTCGGCGTATTTAAAATTTGCGACAGTAAAAAATTATTTTTTGAAAAATTTACTATAGAAAAAGGCAATCCTCGGCGTATTTAAAATTTGCGACAGTAAAAATTTATTTTTTGACAAATTCACTATACAAAAGGCAATCCTCGGCGTATTAAAAATTTGCGACAGTAAAAAATTATTTTTTAAAAATTTACTATAGAAAAGGCAATCCTCGGCGTATTTAAAATTTGCGACCGTAAAAAATAATTTCTTGAAAAATTTACTTTAGAAAAGGCAATCCTCGGCGTATTTAAAATTTGCGACAGTAAAAAATAATTTTTTGAAAAATTCACTATAGAAAAGGCAATCCTCGGCGTATTAAAAATTTGCGACCGTAAAAAATAGTTTTTTGAGAAAATTACTATAGAAAAGGCAATCCTCGACGTATTTAAAATTTGCGACAGAAAAAAATTATTTTTTGAAAAATTTACTATAGAAAAGGCAATCCTCGGCGTATTTCAAATTTGCGACAGTAAAAAATTATTTTTTGAAAAATTTACTATAGAAAAGGCAATCCTCGCGTATTTAAAATTTGCGACAGTAAAAGATATTTTTTTGAAAAATTTACTATAGAAAATGCAATCCTCGGCGTATTTAAAATTTGCGACAGTAAAAAATTATTTTTTGAAAAATTTACTATAGAAAATGCAATCTTCGGCGTATTTAAAATTTGCGACAGTAAAAGATTATTTTTTGAAAAATTTACTATAGAAAAGTCAATCCTCGGCGTATTTAAAATTTGCGACAGTAAAAAATTATTTTTTGAAAAATTTACTATAGAAAAGGCAATCCTCGGCGTATTTAAAATTTGCGACAGTAAAAAATTATTTTTTGACAAATTCACTATAGAAAAGGCAATCCTCGGCGTATTTAAAATTTGAGACAGTAAAAAATTATTTTTGAAAAATTTACTATAGAAAATGCAATCCTCGGCGTATTAAAATTTGCGACAGTAAAAGATTATTTTTTGAAAAATTTACTATAGAAAAGTCAATCCTCGGCGTATTTAAAATTTGCGACAATAAAAAATATTATTTTGACAAATTCACTATAGAAAAGGCAATCCTCGGCGTATTTAAAATTTGCGACAGTAAAAAATTATTTTTTGAAAAATTCACTATAGAAAAGGCAATCCTCGGCGTATTCAAAATTTGCGACAGTAAAAAGTATTATTTTGACAAATTCACTAAAGAAAAGGCAATTCTCGGCGTATTTTAAATTTGCGACAGTAAAAAAATTATTTTTTGATAAATTTTACTATAGAAAAGGCAATCCTCGGCGTATATAAAATTTGCGACAGTAAAAATTTATTTTTTGACAAATTCACTATAGAAAAGGCAACCCTCGGCGTATTTAAAATTTGCGACAGTAAAAAATTATTTTTGAAAATTTACTATAGAAAAGGCAATCCTCGGCGTATTTAAAATTTGCGACAGTAAAAATTTTATTTTTTGACAAATTCACTATACAAAAGGCAATCCTCGGCGTATTAAAAATTTGCGACAGTAAAAAATTATTTTTTTAAAAATTTACTATAGAAAAGGCAATCCTCGGCGTATTTAAAATTTGCGACCGTAAAAATAATTTCTTGAAAAATTTACTTTAGAAAAGGCAATCCTCGGCGTATTTAAATTTTGCGACAGTAAAAAATAATTTTTTGAAAAATTTACTATAGAAAAGGCAATACTCGGCGTATTTAAAATTTGCGACAGTAAAAAATTATTTTTTGAAAAATTTACTATAGAAAAGGCAATCCTCGGCGTATTTAAAATTTGCGACAGTAAAAAATTATTTTTTGAAAAATTTACTATAGAAAAGGCAATCCTCGGCGTATTTAAAATTTGCGAGAGTAAAAAATTATTTTGTGAAAAATTTACTATAGAAAAGGCAATCCTCGGCGTATTTAAAATTTGCGACAGTAAAAAATTATTTTTTGATAAATTTACTATAGAAAAGGCAATCCTCGGCGTATATAAAATTTGCGACAGTAAAAATTTATTTTTTGACAAATTCACTATAGAAAATGCAATCCTCGGCGTATTTAAAATTTGCGACAGTAAAAAATTATTTTTTGAAAAATTTACTATATAAAAAGCAATCTCGGCGTATTTAAAATTTGCGACAGTAAAAAATATTATTTTGACAAATCCACTAAAGAAAAGGCAATCCTAGGCGTATTTAAAATTTGCGACAGTAAAAAATTATTTTTTGATAAATTTACTATAGAAAAGGCAATCCTCGGCGTATATAAAATTTGCGACAGTAAAAATTTATTTTTTGACAAATTCACTATAGAAAATGCAATCCTCGACGTATTTAAATTTGCGACAATAAAAAATGTTATTTTGACAAATTCACTATAGAAAAGGCAATGCTCGGCGTATTTAAAATTTGCGATCGTAAAAAATAATTTCTTGAAAAATTTACTATAGAAAAGGCAATCCTCGACGTATTTAAAATTTTCGACAGTAAAAAATTATTTTTTGACAAATTCACTATAGAAAAGGCAATCCTCGGCATATTAAAAATTTACGACCGTAAAAAATAGTTTTTGATAAATTTACTATAGAGAAGGCAATCCTCGGCGTATATAAAATTTGCGACAGTAAAAAATATTATTTTGACAAATTCACTAAAGAAAAGGCAATCCTAGGCGTATTTAAAATTTCCGACAGAAAAAAATTATTTTTTGATAAATTTACTATAGAAAAGGCTATCCTCGGCGTATATAAAAATTTGCGACAGTAAAAATTTATTTTTTGACAAATTCACTATAGAAAATGCAATCCTCGACGTATTTAAAATTTGCGACAATAAAAAATATTATTTTGACAAATTCACTATAGAAAAGGCAATCCTCGGCGTATTTAAAATTTGCGACCGTAAAAAATAATTTCTTGAAAAATTTACTATAGAAAAGGCAATCCTCGACGTATTTAAGATTTTCGACAGTAAAAAATTATTTTTTGACAAATTCACTATAGAAAAGGCAATCCTCGGCGTATTAAAAATTTGCGACCGTAAAAAATAGTTTTTTGAGAAAATTACTATAGAAAAGGCAATCCTCGACGTATTTAAAATTTGCGACAGAAAAAAATTATTTTTTGAAAAATTTACTATAGAAAAGGCAATCCTCGGCGTATTTAAAATTTGCGACAGTAAAAAATTATTTTTTGAAAAATTTACTATAGAAAAGGCAATCCTCGCGTATTTAAAATTTGCGACAGTAAAAGATAATTTTTTGAAAAATTTACTATAGAAAATGCAATCCTCGGCGTATTTAAAATTTGCGACAGTAAAAAATTATTTTTTGAAAAATTTACTATAGAAAATGCAATCCTCGGCGTATTTAAAATTTGCGACAGTAAAAGATTATTTTTTGAAAAATTTACTATAGAAAAGTCAATCCTCGGCGTATTTAAAATTTGCGACAGTAAAAAATTATTTTTTGAAAAATTTACTATAGAAAAGGCAATCCTCGGCGTATTTAAAATTTGCGACAGTAAAAAATTATTTTTTGACAAATTCACTATAGAAAAGGCAATCCTCGGCGTATTTAAAATTTGAGACAGTAAAAAATTATTTTTTGAAAAATTTACTATAGAAAATGCAATCCTCGGCGTATTTAAAATTTGCGACAGTAAAAGATTATTTTTTGAAAAATTTACTATAGAAAAGTCAATCCTCGGCGTATTTAAAATTTGCGACAATAAAAAATATTATTTTGACAAATTCACTATAGAAAAGGCAATCCTCGGCGTATTTAAAATTTGCGACAGTAAAAAATTATTTTTTGAAAAATTCACTATAGAAAAGGCAATCCTCGGCGTATTCAAAATTTGCGACAGTAAAAAGTATTATTTTGACAAATTCACTAAAGAAAAGGCAATTCTCGGCGTATTTTAAATTTGCGACAGTAAAAAATTATTTTTTGATAAATTTACTATAGAAAAGGCAATCCTCGGCGTATATAAAATTTGCGACAGTAAAAATTTATTTTTTGACAAATTCACTATAGAAAAGGCAACCCTCGGCGTATTTAAAATTTGCGACAGTAAAAAATTATTTTTTGAAAAATTTACTATAGAAAAGGCAATCCTCGGCGTATTTAAAATTTGCGACAGTAAAAATTTATTTTTTGACAAATTCACTATACAAAAGGCAATCCTCGGCGTATTAAAAATTTGCGACAGTAAAAAATTATTTTTTTAAAAATTTACTATAGAAAAGGCAATCCTCGGCGTATTTAAAATTTGCGACCGTAAAAAATAATTTCTTGAAAAATTTACTTTAGAAAAGGCAATCCTCGGCGTATTTAAAATTTGCGACAGTAAAAAATAATTTTTTGAAAAATTTACTATAGAAAAGGCAATACTCGGCGTATTTAAAATTTGCGACAGTAAAAAATTATTTTTTGAAAAATTTACTATAGAAAAGGCAATCCTCGGCGTATTTAAAATTTGCGACAGTAAAAAATTATTTTTTGAAAAATTTACTATAGAAAAGGCAATCCTCGGCGTATTTAAAATTTGCGACAGTAAAAAATTATTTTGTGAAAAATTTACTATAGAAAAGGCAATCCTCGGCGTATTTAAAATTTGCGACAGTAAAAAATTATTTTTTGATAAATTTACTATAGAAAAGGCAATCCTCGGCGTATATAAAATTTGCGACAGTAAAAATTTATTTTTTGACAAATTCACTATAGAAAATGCAATCCTCGGCGTATTTAAAATTTGCGAGAGTAAAAAATTATTTTTTGAAAAATTTACTATATAAAAAGCAATCCTCGGCGTATTTAAAATTTGCGACAGTAAAAAATATTATTTTGACAAATCCACTAAAGAAAAGGCAATCCTAGGCGTATTTAAAATTTGCGACAGTAAAAAATTATTTTTTGATAAATTTACTATAGAAAAGGCAATCCTCGGCGTATATAAAATTTGCGACAGTAAAAATTTATTTTTTGACAAATTCACTATAGAAAATGCAATCCTCGACGTATTTAAAATTTGCGACAATAAAAAATGTTATTTTGACAAATTCACTATAGAAAAGGCAATGCTCGGCGTATTTAAAATTTGCGATCGTAAAAAATAATTTCTTGAAAAATTTACTATAGAAAAGGCAATCCTCGACGTATTTAAAATTTTCGACAGTAAAAAATTATTTTTTGACAAATTCACTATAGAAAAGGCAATCCTCGGCGTATTAAAAATTTACGACCGTAAAAAATAGTTTTTTGAGAAAATTACTATAGAAAAGGCAATCCTCGACGTATTTAAAATTTGCGACAGAAAAAAATTATTTTTTGAAAAATTTACTATAGAAAAGGCAATCCTCGGCGTATTTAAAAGTTGCGACAGTAAAAAATTATTCTTTGAAATATTTACTATAGAAAAGGCAATCCTCGGCGTATTTAAAATTTGCGACAGTAAAAAATTATTTTTTGAAAAATTTACTATAGAAAAGGCAATCCTCGGCGTATTTAAAATTTGCGACAGTAAAAAATTATTTTTTGAAAAATTTACTATAGAAAAGGCAATCCCCGGAGTATTTAAAATTTGCGACAGTAAAAAATTATTTTTTGACAAATTCACTATAGAAAAGGCAATCCTCGGCGTATTCAAAATTTGCGACAGTAGAAAATATTATTTTGACAAATTCACTAAAGAAAAGGCAATCCTCGGCGTATTTAAAATTTGCGACAGTAGAAAATATTATTTTGACAAATTCTCTGAAGAAAAGGCAATCCTCGGCGTATTTAAAATTTGCGACAGTAAAAAATTATTTTTTGATAAATTTACTATAGAAAAGGCAATCCTCGGCGTATATAAAATTTGCGACAGTAAAAATTTATTTTTTAACAAATTCACTATAGAAAAGGCAATCTTCGGCGTATTTAAAATTTGCGACAGTAAAAAATTATTTTTTGAAAAATTTACTATAGAAAAGGCAATCCTCGGCGTATTTAAAATTTGCGACAGTAAAAATTTATTTTTTGACAAATTCACTATACAAAAGGCAATCCTCGGCGTATTAAAAATTTGCGACAGTAAAAAATTATTATTTTAAAAATTTACTATAGAAAAGGCAATCCTCGGCGTATTTAAAATTTGCGACCGTAAAAAATAATTTCTTGAAAACTTTACTATAGAAAAGGCAATCCTCGTCGTATTTAAAATTTGCGACAGTAAAAAATAATTTTTTGAAATATTTACTATAGAAAAGCCAATAATCGGCGTATTTAAAATTTGCGACAGTAAAAAATTATTTTTAGAAAAATTTACTATAGAAAAGGCAATCCTCGGCGTATTTAAAATTTGCGACAGTGAAAAATTATTTTTTGAAAAATTTACTATAGAAAAGGCAATCCTCGGCGGATTTAAAATTTGCGACAGTAAAAAATTATTTTTTGAAAAATTTACTATAGAAAAGGCAATCCTCGGCGTATTTAAAATTTGCGACAGTAAAAAATTATTTTTTGATAAATTTACTATAGAAAAGGCAATCCTCGGCGTATATAAAATTTGCGACAGTAAAAATTTATTTTTTGACAAATTCACTATAGAAAATGCAATCCTCGGCGTATTTAAAATTTGCGACAGTAAAAAATTATTTTTTGAAATATTTACTATATAAAAGGCAATCCTCGGCGTATTAAAAATTTGCGACAGTAAAAAATATTATTTTGACAAATTCACTAAAGAAAAGGCAATCCTAGGCGTATTTAAAATTTGCGACAGTAAAAAATTATTTTTTGATAAATTTACTATAGAAAAGGCAATCCTCGGCGTATTAAAAATTTGCGACAGTAGAAAATATTATTTTGACAAATTCACTAAAGAAAAGGCAATCCTCGGCGTATTTAAAATTTGCGACAGTAAAAATTTATTTTTTGAAAAATTCACTATACAAAAGGCAATCCTCGGCGTATTAAAAATTTGCGACAGTAAAAAATTATTTTTTGAAAAATTTACTATATAAAAGGCAATCCTCGGCGTATTTAAAATTTGCGACAGTAAAAATTTATTTTTTGACAAATTCACTATAGAAAATGCAATCCTCGGCGTATTTAAAATTTGCGACAGTAAAAAATTATTTTTTGAAAAATTTACTATATAAAAGGCAATCCTCGGCGTATTTAAAATTTGCGACAGTAAAAAATTATTTTTTGAAAAATTTACTATATAAAAAGCAATCCTCGGCGTATTTAAAATTTGCGACAGTAAAAAATATTATTTTGACAAATCCACTAAAGAAAAGGCAATCCTAGGCGTATTTAAAATTTGCGACAGTAAAAAATTATTTTTTGATAAATTTACTATAGAAAAGGCAATCCTCGGCGTATATAAAATTTGCGACAGTAAAAATTTATTTTTTGACAAATTCACTATAGAAAATGCAATCCTCGACGTATTTAAAATTTGCGACAATAAAAAATGTTATTTTGACAAATTCACTATAGAAAAGGCAATGCTCGGCGTATTTAAAATTTGCGACCGTAAAAAATAGTTTTTTGAGAAAATTACTATAGAAAAGGCAATCCTCGACGTATTTAAAATTTGCGACAGAAAAAAATTATTTTTTGAAAAATTTACTATAGAAAAGGCAATCCTCGGCGTATTTAAAAGTTGCGACAGTAAAAAATTATTCTTTGAAATATTTACTATAGAAAAGGCAATCCTCGGCGTATTTAAAATTTGCGACAGTAAAAAATTATTTTTTGAAAAATTTACTATAGAAAAGGCAATCCTCGGCGTATTTAAAATTTGCGACAGTAAAAAATTATTTTTTGAAAAATTTACTATAGAAAAGGCAATCCCCGGAGTATTTAAAATTTGCGACAGTAAAAAATATTATTTTGACAAATTCACTAAAGAAAAGGCAATCCTAGGCGTATTTAAAATTTGCGACAGTAAAAAATTATTTTTTGATAAATTTACTATAGAAAAGGCAATCCTCGGCGTATTAAAAATTTGCGACAGTAGAAAATATTATTTTGACAAATTCACTAAAGAAAAGGCAATCCTCGGCGTATTTAAAATTTGCGACAGTAAAAATTTATTTTTTGATAAATTTACTATAGAAAAGGCAATCCTCGGCGTATATAAAATTTGCGACAGTAAAAATTTATTTTTTAACAAATTCACTATAGAAAAGGCAATCCTCGGCGTATTTAAAATTTGCGACAGTAAAAAATTATTTTTTGAAAAATTTACTATAGAAAAGGCAATCCTCGGCGTATTTAAAATTTGCGACAGTAAAAATTTATTTTTTGACAAATTCACTATACAAAAGGCAATCCTCGGCGTATTAAAAATTTGCGACAGTAAAAAATTATTATTTTAAAAATTTACTATAGAAAAGGCAATCCTCGGCGTATTTAAAATTTGCGACCGTAAAAAATAATTTCTTGAAAACTTTACTATAGAAAAGGCAATCCACGTCGTATTTAAAATTTGCGACAGTAAAAAATAATTTTTTGAAATATTTACTATAGAAAAGGCAATACTCGGCGTATTTAAAATTTGCGACAGTAAAAAATTATTTTTTGAAAAATTTACTATAGAAAAGGCAATCCTCGGCGTATTTAAAATTTGCGACAGTAAAAAATTATTTTTTGAAAAATTTACTATAGAAAAGGCGATCCTCGGCGCATTTAAAATTTGCGACAGTAAAAAATTATTTTTTGAAAAATTTACTATAGAAAAGGCAATCCTCGGCGTATTTAAAATTTGCGACAGTAAAAAATTATTTTTTGATAAATTTACTATAGAAAAGGCAATCCTCGGCGTATATAAAATTTGCGACAGTAAAAATTTATTTTTTGACAAATTCACTATAGAAAATGCAATCCTCGGCGTATTTAAAATTTGCGACAGTAAAAAATTATTTTTTGAAATATTTACTATATAAAAGGCAATCCTCGGCGTATTAAAAATTTGCGACAGTAAAAAATATTATTTTGACAAATTCACTAAAGAAAAGGCAATCCTAGGCGTATTTAAAATTTGCGACAGTAAAAAATTATTTTTTGATAAATTTACTATAGAAAAGGCAATCCTCGGCGTATTAAAAATTTGCGACAGTAGAAAATATTATTTTGACAAATTCACTAAAGAAAAGGCAATCCTCGGCGTATTTAAAATTTGCGACAGTAAAAATTTATTTTTTGACAAATTCACTATACAAAAGGCAATCCTCGGCGTATTAAAAATTTGCGACAGTAAAAAATTATTTTTTGAAAAATTTACTATATAAAAGGCAATCCTCGGCGTATTTAAAATTTGCGACAGTAAAAATTTATTTTTTGACAAATTCACTATAGAAAATGCAATCCTCGGCGTATTTAAAATTTGCGACAGTAAAAAATTATTTTTTGAAAAATTTACTATATAAAAGGCAATCCTCGGCGTATTTAAAATTTGCGACAGTAAAAAATATTATTTTGACAAATTCACTAAAGAAAAGGCAATCCTCGGTGTATTCAAAATTTGCGACAGTAGAAAATATTATTTTGACAAATTCACTAAAGAAAAGGCAATCCTCGGCGTATTTAAAATTTGCGACAGTAAAAATTTATTTTTTGACAAATTCACTATACAAAAGGCAATCGTCGGCGTATTAAAAATTTGCGACAGTAAAAAATTATTTTTTGAAAAATTTACTGAATAAAAGGCAATCCTCGGCGTATTTAAAATTTGCGACAGTAAAAATTTATTTTTTGACAAATTCACTATAGAAAATGCAATCCTCGGCGTATTTAAAATTTGCGACAGTAAAAAATTATTTTTTGAAAAATTTACTATATAAAAAGCAATCCTCGGCGTATTTAAAATTTGCGACAGTAAAAAATATTATTTTGACAAATCCACTAAAGAAAAGGCAATCCTAGGCGTATTTAAAATTTGCGACAGTAAAAAATTATTTTTTGATAAATTTACTATAGAAAAGGCAATCCTCGGCGTATATAAAATTTGCGACAGTAAAAATTTATTTTTTGACAAATTCACTATAGAAAATGCAATCCTCGACGTATTTAAAATTTGCGACAATAAAAAATGTTATTTTGACAAATTCACTATAGAAAAGGCAATGCTCGGCGTATTTAAAATTTGCGATCGTAAAAAATAATTTCTTGAAAAATTTACTATAGAAAAGGCAATCCTCGACGTATTTAAAATTTTCGACAGTAAAAAATTATTTTTTGACAAATTCACTATAGAAAAGGCAATCCTCGGCGTATTAAAAATTTACGACCGTAAAAAATAGTTTTTTGAGAAAATTACTATAGAAAAGGCAATCCTCGACGTATTTAAAATTTGCGACAGAAAAAAATTATTTTTTGAAAAATTTACTATAGAAAAGGCAATCCTCGGCGTATTTAAAAGTTGCGACAGTAAAAAATTATTCTTTGAAATATTTACTATAGAAAAGGCAATCCTCGGCGTATTTAAAATTTGCGACAGTAAAAAATTATTTTTTGAAAAATTTACTATAGAAAAGGCAATCCTCGGCGTATTTAAAATTTGCGACAGTAAAAAATTATTTTTTGAAAAATTTACTATAGAAAAGGCAATCCCCGGAGTATTTAAAATTTGCGACAGTAAAAAATTATTTTTTGACAAATTCACTATAGAAAAGGCAATCCTCGGCCTATTCAAAATTTGCGACAGTAGAAAATATTATTTTGACAAATTCACTAAAGAAAAGTCAATCCTCGGCGTATTTAAAATTTGCGACAGTAAAAATTTATTTTTTGACAAATTCACTATACAAAAGGCAATCCTCGGCGTATTAAAAATTTGCGACAGTAAAAAATTATTTTTTTAAAAATTTACTATAGAAAAGGCAATCCTCGGCGTATTTAAAATTTGCGACCGTAAAAAATAATTTCTTGAAAACTTTACTATAGAAAAGGCAATCCTCGTCGTATTTAAAATTTGCGACAGTAAAAAATAATTTTTTGAAAAATTTACTATAGAAAAGGCAATACTCGGCGTATTTAAAATTTGCGACAGCAAAAAATTATTTTTTGAAAAATTTACTATAGAAAAGGCAATCCTCGGCGTATTTAAAATTTGCGACAGTAAAAAATTATTTTTTGAAAAATTTACTATAGAAAAGGCAATCCTCGGCGCATTTAAAATTTGCGACAGTAAAAAATTATTTTTTGAAAAATTTACTATAGAAAAGGCAATCCTCGGCGTATTTAAAATTTGCGACAGTAAAAAATTATTTTTTGATAAATTTACTATAGAAAAGGCAATCCTCGGCGTATATAAAATTTGCGACAGTAAAAATTTATTTTTTGACAAATTCACTATAGAAAATGCAATCCTCGGCGTATTTAAAATTTGCGACAGTAAAAAATTATTTTTTGAAAAATTTACTATATAAAAGGCAATCCTCGGCGTATTTAAAATTTGCGACAGTAAAAAATATTATTTTGACAAATTCACTAAAGAAAAGGCAATCCTAGGCGTATTTAAAATTTGCGACAGTAAAAAATTATTTTTTGATAAATTTACTATAGAAAAGGCAATCCTCGGCGTATATAAAATTTGCGACAGTAAAAATTTTTATTTTTTGACAAATTCACTATAGAAAATGCAATCCTCGACGTATTTAAAATTTGCGAGAATAAAAAATATTATTTTGACAAATTCACTATAGAAAAGGCAATCCTCGGCGTATTTAAAATTTGCGACCGTAAAAAATAATTTCTTGAAAAATTTACTATAGAAAAGGCAATCCTCGACGTATTTAAAATTTTCGACAGTAAAAAATAATTTTTTGAAAAATTTACTATAGAAAAGGCAATACTCGGCGTATTTAAAATTTGCGACAGTAAAAAATTATTTTTTGAAAAATTTACTATAGAAAAGGCAATCCTCGGCGTATTTAAAATTTGCGACAGTAAAAAATTATTTTTTGAAAAATTTACTATAGAAAAGGCAATCCTCGGCGTATTTAAAATTTGCGACAGTAAAAAATTATTTTGTGAAAAATTTACTATAGAAAAGGCAATCCTCGGCGTATTTAAAATTTGCGACAGTAAAAAATTATTTTTTGATAAATTTACTATAGAAAAGGCAATCCTCGGCGTATATAAAATTTGCGACAGTAAAAATTTATTTTTGACAAATTCACTATAGAAAATGCAATCCTCGGCGTATTTAAAATTTGCGACAGTAAAAAATTATTTTTTGAAAAATTTACTATATAAAAGGCAATCCTCGGCGTATTTAAAATTTGCGACAGTAAAAAATATTATTTTGACAAATTCACTAAAGAAAAGGCAATCCTAGGCGTATTTAAAATTTGCGACAGTAAAAAATTATTTTTTGATAAATTTACTATAGAAAAGGCAATCCTCGGCGTATATAAAATTTGCGACAGTAAAAATTTATTTTTTGACAAATTCACTATAGAAAATGCAATCCTCGACGTATTTAAAATTTGCGACAATAAAAAATGTTATTTTGACAAATTCACTATAGAAAAGGCAATGCTCGGCGTATTTAAAATTTGCGATCGTAAAAAATAATTTCTTGAAAAATTTACTATAGAAAAGGCAATCCTCGACGTATTTAAAATTTTCGACAGTAAAAAATTATTTTTTGACAAATTCACTATAGAAAAGGCAATCCTCGGCGTATTAAAAATTTACGACCGTAAAAAATAGTTTTTTGAGAAAATTACTATAGAAAAGGCAATCCTCGACATATTTAAAATTTGCGACAGAAAAAAATTATTTTTTGAAAAATTTACTATAGAAAAGGCAATCCTCGGCGTATTTAAAAGTTGCGATAGTAAAAAATTATTCTTTGAAATATTTACTATAGAAAAGGCAATCCTCGGCGTATTTAAAATTTGCGACAGTAAAAAATTATTTTTTGACAAATTCACTATAGAAAAGGCAATCCTCGGCGTATTCAGAATTTGCGACAGTAGAAAATATTATTTTGACAAATTCTCTAAAGAAAAGGCAATCCTCGGCGTATTTAAAATTTGCGACAGTAAAAAATTATTTTTTGATAAATTTACTATAGAAAAGGCAATCCTCGGCGTATATAAAATTTGCGACAGTAAAAATTTATTTTTTAACAAATTCACTATAGAAAAGGCAATCCTCGGCGTATTTAAAATTTGCGACAGTAAAAAATTATTTTTTGAAAAATTTACTATAGAAAAGGCAATCCTCGGCGTATTTAAAATTTGCGACAGTAAAAATTTATTTTTTGACAAATTCACTATACAAAAGGCAATCCTCGGCGTATTAAAAATTTGCGACAGTAAAAAATTATTATTTTAAAAATTTACTATAGAAAAGGCAATCCTCGGCGTATTTAAAATTTGCGACCGTAAAAAATAATTTCTTGAAAACTTTACTATAGAAAAGGCAATCCTCGTCGTATTTAAAATTTGCGACAGTAAAAAATAATTTTTTGAAATATTTACTATAGAAAAGGCAATACTCGGCGTATTTAAAATTTGCGACAGTAAAAAATTATTTTTTGAAAAATTTACTATAGAAAAGGCAATCCTCGGCGTATTTAAAATTTGCGACAGTAAAAAATTATTTTTTGAAAAATTTACTATAGAAAAGGCAATCCTCGGCGCATTTAAAATTTGCGACAGTAAAAAATTATTTTTTGAAAAATTTACTATAGAAAAGGCAATCCTCGGCGTATTTAAAATTTGCGACAGTAAAAAATTATTTTTTGATAAATTTACTATAGAAAAGGCAATCCTCGGCGTATATAAAATTTGCGACAGTAAAAATTTATTTTTTGACAAATTCACTATAGAAAATGCAATCCTCGGCGTATTTAAAATTTGCGACAGTAAAAAATTATTTTTTGAAAAATTTACTATATAAAAGGCAATCCTCGGCGTATTTAAAATTTGCGACAGTAAAAAATATTAGTTTGACAAATTCACTAAAGAAAAGGCAATCCTAGGCGTATTTAAAATTTGCGACAGTAAAAAATTATTTTTTGATAAATTTACTATAGAAAAGGCAATCCTCGGCGTATATAAAATTTGCGACAGTAAAAATTTTTATTTTTTGACAAATTCACTATAGAAAATGCAATCCTCGACGTATTTAAAATTTGCGACAATAAAAAATATTATTTTGACAAATTCACTATAGAAAAGGCAATCCTCGGCGTATTTAAAATTTGCGACCGTAAAAAATAATTTCTTGAAAAATTTACTATAGAAAAGGCAATCCTCGACGTATTTAAAATTTTCGACAGTAAAAAATTATTTTTTGACAAATTCACTATAGAAAAGGCAATCCTCGGCGTATTTAAAATTTGCGACCGTAAAAAATAATTTCTTGAAAAATTTACTATAGAAAAGGCAATCCTCGACGTATTTAAAATTTTCGACAGTAAAAAATTATTTTTTGACAAATTCACTATAGAAAAGGCAATCCTCGGCGTATTAAAAATTTGCGACCGTAAAAAATAGTTTTTTAACAAATTCACTATAGAAAAGGCAATCCTCGGCGTATTTAAAATTTGCGACAGTAAAAAATTATTTTTTGAAAAATTTACTATAGAAAAGGCAATCCTCGGCGTATTTAAAATTTGCGACAGTAAAAATTTATTTTTTGACAAATTCACTATACAAAAGGCAATCCTCGGCGTATTAAAAATTTGCGACAGTAAAAAATTATTATTTTAAAAATTTACTATAGAAAAGGCAATCCTCGGCGTATTTAAAATTTGCGACCGTAAAAAATAATTTCTTGAAAACTTTACTATAGAAAAGGCAATCCTCGTCGTATTTAAAATTTGCGACAGTAAAAAATAATTTTTTGAAATATTTACTATAGAAAAGGCAATACTCGGCGTATTTAAAATTTGCGACAGTAAAAAATTATTTTTTGAAAAATTTACTATAGAAAAGGCAATCCTCGGCGTATTTAAAATTTGCGACAGTAAAAAATTATTTTTTGAAAAATTTACTATAGAAAAGGCAATCCTCGGCGTATTTAAAATTTGCGACAGTAAAAAATTATTTTGTGAAAAATTTACTATAGAAAAGGCAATCCTCGGCGTATTTAAAATTTGCGACAGTAAAAAATTATTTTTTGATAAATTTACTATAGAAAAGGCAATCCTCGGCGTATATAAAATTTGCGACAGTAAAAATTTATTTTTTGACAAATTCACTATAGAAAATGCAATCCTCGGCGTATTTAAAATTTGCGACAGTAAAAAATTATTTTTTGAAAAATTTACTATATAAAAGGCAATCCTCGGCGTATTTAAAATTTGCGACAGTAAAAAATTATTTTTTGAAAAATTTACTATATAAAAGGCAATCCTCGGCGTATTTAAAATTTGCGACAGTAAAAAATATTATTTTGACAAATTCACTAAAGAAAAGGCAATCCTAGGCGTATTTAAAATTTGCGACAGTAAAAAATTATTTTTTGATAAATTTACTATAGAAAAGGCAATCCTCGGCGTATATAAAATTTGCGACAGTAAAAATTTTTATTTTTTGACAAATTCACTATAGAAAATGCAATCCTCGACGTATTTAAAATTTGCGAGAATAAAAAATATTATTTTGACAAATTCACTATAGAAAAGGCAATCCTCGGCGTATTTAAAATTTGCGACCGTAAAAAATAATTTCTTGAAAAATTTACTATAGAAAAGGCAATCCTCGACGTATTTAAAATTTTCGACAGTAAAAAATAATTTTTTGAAAAATTTACTATAGAAAAGGCAATACTCGGCGTATTTAAAATTTGCGACAGTAAAAAATTATTTTTTGAAAAATTTACTATAGAAAAGGCAATCCTCGGCGTATTTAAAATTTGCGACAGTAAAAAATTATTTTTTGAAAAATTTACTATAGAAAAGGCAATCCTCGGCGTATTTAAAATTTGCGACAGTAAAAAATTATTTTGTGAAAAATTTACTATAGAAAAGGCAATCCTCGGCGTATTTAAAATTTGCGACAGTAAAAAATTATTTTTTGATAAATTTACTATAGAAAAGGCAATCCTCGGCGTATATAAAATTTGCGACAGTAAAAATTTATTTTTTGACAAATTCACTATAGAAAATGCAATCCTCGGCGTATTTAAAATTTGCGACAGTAAAAAATTATTTTTTGAAAAATTTACTATATAAAAGGCAATCCTCGGCGTATTTAAAATTTGCGACAGTAAAAAATATTATTTTGACAAATTCACTAAAGAAAAGGCAATCCTAGGCGTATTTAAAATTTGCGACAGTAAAAAATTATTTTTTGATAAATTTACTAT
>CAWUPM010000457.1:0-14000 GCA_963924295.1 Dioctria rufipes
ATGTTGCGAGAGTGAATGCTCAGCACGTTGAGTCCAAACTGTCAGCATGAGCTGACAGATCACTCGATGACAGCGATAGCACAGGGCGGCATGCTAGCACCTCGGCTAAGGTTGGCGGAGAGTGTGGGGGAGTTCCCGAAAATACCTGCCACTGTCATCACCCATAATCAAAAAAAAATATCATGCCTACCTAGAAACAAAAGCCGGCACACACTCGGTCCTGAAGGGACCCTTACGTCACTTACCCATTTCCTGTCCAAGGCGCAGATGTTCTGCCTTCATGGCCTTGCCCCATCCTCCCTTTGACTTGGGGGCCACTATTTCCAAGTCCCTTAGCTGACCTGTGGACGAGAGAGAAAGACTAGGATGACCTAGACAACCTCTATGTTATTCGGGAGGGCTCCAGGATGTGAAGGAAAAAATACAAATTTTCAGCACGGCATTTTTACGTTATAAAAATTCTCTTTTAATTCCAATTTCATTAACATGGCTTATCTTTCCTCCTAATAGTACAAATGAATTCTTAATTCTACTACTTTCTAAACTTAACCAACATACTATTCCCGAGACAACTAGAGCGTTGGTTACGGTACGTTTTTCTTCCTCTTATTAATTTCGATCTCTTTGATATATTAAATTATTCAAAACTCATTAGGTAACTATTCGCTCTAATCTCTGCGGAACGACTGATAAGTTGTATCCAGTAGTATTATCTTACAGAAAAAAAATTGTGCCTAAGTCGCTATGCTAAGGAATGTACGTATGTATACCTGACAAGAATGTGCCAGGATAAACTCCTTTTGTTTCCGAAAATTAAATATAATCTAATGCTATCTGAACGATTTCTTTCTCTTTTTCTTTTTATTTTATTTATTTAGTTCACGATAACTATTGTCTAAAACAACACAAATTCAAATTCAATATATCCGTTTCAATAGGATTAACTAATAAAATCAAGGAAAAAACGAAACAAGAAAAAGATACTTTCACCTACTATTGGTGGATGCGAACAATCAATAATCAAGTGAGAATCCAATTAATCCATAACTTTCAAGTCGTCTCCCCTTTATATATTTGTTTTTGTTTTTATAAAAAAAATATTAATTTTCCGGCTGTTTGCATTATGTATATATCTAATAAAAATTTTTTTGTTTTGGGAATTTTTCATATTTTCAAAATTTGTCCTTTTTTTTTTTTTTGCATTCTTGTTAATTCTTTTTCTATTTTAGCTTTGAACCGATAATCGTTTCTCTTTCCGACGAACCGCGGGGGATCGCTTGTAGACAACCTAACACTTCCAGAAGCAATGTATGGGACACGACCTGTGGTCACCGAGCTTTCTCACACAAGCTTATACGTTAGCGAAATTATTATATTCAGTGTAAGATAGTATATAGTCTACATAATTTTGTGCTTATTCTTAGTGATCAGGAAAACTTTTGTTATAAAAAATTATAATAATATACTGAACAATATAAAAAGAATTTGTTTGCATTTTTTTGTTTTTTTTTTTTTTGTTTTATTTAAGTTTGACTTACTCTTCATTCGATCCCCGAAGGAGCTCCCTGGAGGCGATGGAATCCGTTGGCTATGCTGAAATGAATCAAGTTGGAAGAAAATCCTTTGGACAGGGAAGAGTCGTCTTCCTCATCCGCCCTACGTACTAACTGATCGGGTAATTTCTTCTATGGAAGCACAAGTACCGATTCATCCCTAATCATCTAAGAAATTTCCTTTTTAATTCTCGTTTTTCCTCGCAAGAATTCTTACTATTTAACGTCTCCTTTCCTCTAATTCAGGGTGGCACATCTTGGATGGGTCTTACTGATTTTCAGATTTGCAAAAAAATATCTTCCTTCAATATGGTACGCTAACAAAACTCATGAGTCATTAATTGGACTCATTCGCGACTCGCAACGTCCGCATCAGGTAATCATATATGGATAACTTTGATTAAGCTTGAGTATACTAATGGACATAAATTAGGAAATAAAGTTAATTCATTGTTCATTAATTGAATCACGTACTGATACTAATGAGTAACTCCTAGGTCACGTTTCTATACTAAAGGTGCTAACACTATTGTTTAGCTGATACGCCTATGGATTAGAGTTAATATCATCACACTTATATCGGAGGAGTTATCTACTTCACTTCTATATAAACACATAAACATGTTCTAAAAAATACTAAAATTACTGGTACCGTTCGATTAACAGGAATTGATATCCATGTTGAGATCTGATATGTTTCTCTTGGATAGCTTTAAAATGACGTATCTTTGGTAAGCGTTTATACAAATGATTCACATGTTGCGAGAACAAGAAAACTCTCGAATGCCTAAGCCCTAACCTAGCTTTTGACAAGTTGATGCACGTGTTATACGTATATGTATAGATTTCCACGGTGGTGGGGCTTATTACACTTAATCTTACTATATAGAAATGTATTGAGATAAAATACTTCCCGTGGATCGGTATCATCCACTTTCGCTCCTTGCTAGCAACATCAGCGACTTCCTGGGGCCTTCCTGGAACCGTTTCTATCCGCCCAGACTACGTGAGGACTCTTGTAGCCTTTTAGGCTTATTCGATGGAACTGTTATTGGGTTTATTTCCCTCTTTCTACTCAGAGGATGTCCTGTCACCTCACAGGCTCTTCTCTCTGCAACACTCCGCAGGGTGTCGGCGATATAAGCAATCTATATCTCTTCTTTACCTGTTTATTAGGCAAAGGGGAAAAGGGTGAATTTAACAGATGCCCATTCTATCGTAATTTCTTAATTATTTTTTTGCGTTGTACTTACATGTGGCACGCTAGCGTGAATTTTATTTCCTTCCGTATCGTTTTATAAGCAAGGTGGCCGAGATTAATCCCAACACCCTGCCGCTTTTCCAATTAAATTCCTAACTTCTTGCTTTGGCACTATTAATGTTACTTCTTTTTCGGGGGGGGGGGGGGGGGTGTGATAAAGTAAGAAAATTTGCGAATATTCACTTCCGTTAATCAGTCGCGTGTCCTGTATTGACAACTTTCTACCAAGAAGAGGTCTTATCTTGTCGTCCGCTCGGATTCTTCTTCTTCTTTTTCGCAAGATCGTGACCTCCAGCTTGAGTACAGCATCACTCTCGGTCGGGGTACGTTTACATTGTCCGCTATGGACAGCAGCCGACATACGCGCTGCAGGACGTGTAGCATATTGCTATATGCAATACGCTACGACCATAACAATACAGAGTGGTCTACACCACCTGTGGTTCAGACGACGCTGAAAAATGGTCGACTGAGCTAGCCGGTCTTAAACATAGGCCTCATCACTGCGGGCGCTCAATGTGTGTCTCGACCCACGACCCAATGCTTTCCTCATCACCCGAACTCTACTGCCGATGACGCGTCGGGGACACATCCTTGAAGTCTCGTCAGTCGTTGATCAAACTTCGACATCCTTCTCCGTGTGGGAAGCCAGAGGTACATCGACAAGCTGGTAACCTAAAGAATCCAGACCGTCGATGCCTCTCTGCACTCCTTCACCGAAATGCTGAGGAAGCTTTGCGATCAGCAACCCAAAGAACTGATCACTAGGCTTTCCCGGCGCAATATCTCACCCTGATCTCAGACTGGCGATTGTTCAAGGGTGTGTCTCCAAGGCATCGTCGAAGTAGTGACATGTTGACAGCCGAATATGGGAATGGATTCCAACAGGTATATCACCCACCATTGACGGGGCAATAGGAAGGCTTCGTGATATCCTATGGTTTACCAGTTAAGCTGGCTGGATGCCTTCTTAGGGCTACCAGGAATAGATCTAGTACTACTATGTCTGACGATTAACGAAATGTTGCAGCTGGACAGACAAGGAAAAATTTTCCTCCTAATGAGGCCAATCCGGAAGGGACTATAAAAAGTTATCTACTCATAAGCGGTAGAGGTGCTATGATGAGATTGACTTTCAACAGGTATATCACCCACCATTGACGGGGCAATAGGAGGGCTTCGTGATATCCTATAGTTTACCAGTTAAGCTGGCTGGATGCCTTCTTAGGGCTACCAGGAATAAACGACAATAAGTATCGACGATGTTTTCATAATGATGATCACTGCTTGATGTCTTTAGCGTGATAGACACCTAACACTTTTCCCCGCAGATCCTCAAGCTCGTATAGGGAATTTCCTTTCTTGGCTCTGACTCGACATTTGACAAATTTCGGTCCCAGTTTTGCACTGGTCTGCTGCTGGAAATTGCTTTGGGCAAAATTCCGTCTGAATACCTCTTGACCCACTTTGAAATCAACAGGCTTCGCCCTGAGATTATAGGCTCGTGAACCCTGCTCGAATGCGTGTTGTAAGTTTTCCTGCACTCTCGCACGGATCAATCTCATTTTGTCTTCTGCGTCCACTCTCAATGGCTCATTAAGAGTTCCAAGGCTCCTCAAAATGGGATAGGAGCTGCCATGTTCAATCATTTGTTGACCGAAGAGTGTTCGATAGGGAGAGAAACCAGTAGCTTGATGGAAAGAGCTCCTGAGAGAACTAGCTACCTGGCTCAGCTTCTCATCCCACTTCGTATGTTCCTTCCGGATGTACGCCATAATCCCTGACAATAGAGACCTGTTCACTCGCTCTGAGGCGTTTGCTTGCGGCGAGTAAACTGCCGTTCGCAAGTGCTTCACCCCATACTTATCCAGTAATCTGGTAAACTGAGCCGAGCAAAACTGGACTCCATTGTCAGAGACTATCGTTTCCGGAACTCCGAACACGTGGAACACTTCCGTCTCAATGAATTGGCATACATTGAGCGTAGACGCTTTTCTCATAGGTTTGAGAAGTGGAAATTTAGAAAAGTGGTCAAGAACTATGAAGATGCAGACGTTTCCTCTTTCTGACCGAGGATATGGACCTAGAAAATCAATGTACAGCTTTTGCCATGGTCGTTCTGTCTCAGACTGGACTTTTATAGGTGGTCGTAAAATAGCATTAGGAGCCTTCGTTTCTTTACACACGTCACAGGCGCCTACGTAATTTCCGACATCAACTGTCATTCGTGGCCAGTATAGATGTCTTCGCAGACGTTCCAGTGTTTTCCCTATACCTCCGTGTGAAGCTAGTGGCGGATCATGCGCCCTTGAAATGACGTCGGTGACGAGCCCTCGTGGAATCCAAAGCTTGCAAGCTTCTTCCTCCTGAATAGGATCGCCTGTTCTCGGAACAGTCCGGATATAAATGAAGTCATCCCTGACGCAAAGATCTGGTAGTTTGCCAGAAGTCGTCTTAACCTTATGCCTCAGTTCCTCATATTCCAACGAATTGAAATATGGCGAACTAAGGTCAACTTCCGGGCCAGGATCTTCGTTTGTGTTCAAGCTGTCACAATGAATGCGTGACAGCGCATCAGGGACGACGTTCAGGCTTCCTTTCCTGTGCTCAATAGTGAAGTCGAAGCCTTGAAGCTTCAAACTCCACCGTGCAAGTCTACCGCTGAGGTCCTTTTGAGACATCAGCCATTTCAAGCTCGCATGAGCCGTCACTATCTTAAACGGCATAAGTTCTATGAAGGGCCGGAACTTCTGCACGCTCAAGAGTGCAGCTAAACATTCTTGCTCTGTGACGGTGTAATTTCTTTGTGCTGAGTTCAACTTTTTCGAGACGTAGGCTATTGGCTTCTCGTGGCCATCGTCATCTAGTTGAAGCAGCACTCCTCCAATACCTTGTTGGCTCGCATCGCACTGGATCACGAACGGTTTGGTGAAGTCTGGACTCACTAGCAACGGAGCAGAAGTAAGTTTTTTCTTTAAAAGATCAAGAGACGTCTGGGCTTCAGGCGTCCATTTGAACTGACTGGGGTTTTTTAAAGTGTCTGTAATGGAGGCAGTAATTCAGCATAGTTCGGGATGAACCGTCTATACCATCCCGCCATACCTAGTAGGCGTCGAGCTTGCCGAACAGTTTTAGGCGACGGATAGTCAACTATGACTGAAATTTTGTCAGGGTCAGTTCTCATACCTCCCTTTCCTACAATGAATCCCAAGTATTTAGTCTCTTTAATGCAAAACTTACTCTTCTCGATGTTGATAGTGAGGCCAGCTTTCCTCAAACAATCCGCTACACGGGCTAGCAGCGTGAGATGAGTATCGAAGTCTGAAGACAGAATTAATAAATCGTCTAGATAGACGAGAACGTTCTCACGAAGATCGAAAGGAATGACTTTATCCATGAGGCGGCACATAGTTTGTGGAGCATTGCATAGGCCGAACGGCATCATCGTGTACTGATAGAGAGGATGACCAGGTACTGTGAAAGCGGTCTTCTCTCTGGAATCAGCGTCCAGTGGGATCTGCCAGAATGCGTATTTCAGGTCCAGGCTCGTTATGTAATTTGCCGGAGGAAGTCGACTAAGAAGTGCGTCTATCTGCGGTAGCGGATAGGCATCCTTCTTCGTAACAGAGTTGACCTTCCTGGCGTCAAAGCAAAGCCGGACCTTTCCAGGCTTCCTTACCAGAACAACTGGAGAGCTTCAAGGACTCTGGCTCTCCTCTATCACACCCAGCGATAGCATTCGCTCTAATTCAGCATCCATTAAACTTTGTACTGCCGGCGAAATCGGATAAAAGCGCTGTTTTATCGGGGCGGCGTCATTCGTTTCAATCTTGTGAGTGACCAATGATGTTTTCCCAAGGCCTAAAGAGGCGAAAGAGGGGAAAAGCTGTTTCGTGGCTTCCAAGCGTTGCTGATCGAAACTAGAAAGGACGTGGCAGTCGGTGTCAGAGGTAGCTATTCCACTTGGAATCACTTCTGCGACTATACCCAGGACATCTGGAGCCAACCCAAATAGACGCCAGAAGTCGATTCCCAGATATAGTGCCTGTGTGAGCCCAGGAACCACGTAAAAACGCACGTTATGGGTCTTACCACGGAAAGTGACGTCCAAGTTCACATGACCATGAACAGTCGTCATGGCACCATTTGCTACTTGGACCTGTGTTCGATACCTCTTCCATTCGACATCTGCTTCCACAAGCTTCTCTAGAGCTCCCTGGCCTAGGATACTGACAGTGGTACCACTATCAAGTAATCCATTCTCAGTTCGCCCGAGCAGCTTTACTTCGGCGTACGGTCGAATGTCGTCTGGCATCGACACGGAAATCTGTGCCAAATTTTTCCTTTCTTGTTTCATCCGTCGACAGTATTCCCGCCAACGAACGGTTGATCGTTTCTTTTTCGGTCGCATATCCCGGTCAGGAAACATAATGTCAGCTAACTCCGCTACTGAGGAGAAGATTCGGTCTCTTGCTGCGTTATATTTCTGCAGACGCGTATGATACGGCGTCAGCGGATATAAAACTGGCTCACGCCCACTCGTCATATCAGAGCTTGGTGGCCGTTTTAAAACAGAAATGACAGGAGGCCAAATCTCCTGCTCAGTAACTTTGTCGGCTACACGTGCGATAGGTGTCAATGGGACATCGAAGACTAAAGACTCTTCTAAAGAAGTGTCTAACAAGGTCATGGGCTCCCCAGAAGTGGAAATGGGAGCTTGAAGGTCTGCAGAGAAATCCATCAGGTTCTCCGCCTCTATCAAAGACGTAATCGTACAATCAGGTGTTTTACTGATACCATCAGAGTCACTGAATGATATCAGAGGACATATCAGGGAGTTCTCGCAAGTGTCTGTCAATGGAGCGGACCTTCCTCCTTGCTCAAAGCTTGAACTGGAGTGTTCGATGCATTGATTGCTCGTGATGTCGACGCTGGTCGGAAAGAGGTGTTGGTATTCCCGACCCGTCTGAAGTTTTTCTGTTGACATTGAATGCAATCTGGCTTGAAGGTGTTCTTCCTTCCACATCCGTAACAGAATACAGTTTGTCGTTCCTGCCGGCAATCTTGGTAGAAGTGACCGGACTGGTCACAATTCCAGCAGGTTACATTTTTAGGGGTTGAAATGGCAGATAGTGAGACTTCCTCGCTGCGCTCAGGTGATATATTCAAGTCAGCCTCGGTCGAATGATATCCATCCACTTCACTGACTCTTTGTCCGCGATAAGCGTTCCAACTACTTGCTGTTGCGATGCGCAGCTGCGTCGCTTGAATTTGATTCACCAGAATCCTGAGCTGGTGGATGCTGTTTGTCGGATGCAAACAAATTTTATTTTGTATTTCTGGCAGTAAGTTTGCCTTAACGATTTCCAAAAATTCGACGTCTGGCAACGGATTCTGCAGTTGGTCTCGTAACTGTACTAGATGCTGGTAGTAAGTGGCAAATGACTCTCCTCCTTTCTGCTTGCGCAGCATAAGCTGGACTTTGACCTTAAGGTCATCTTTGGGTACTCCCCATTCAGCTAATAGAGCTGCTTTCACATACTCCCATGACGGCGTGGAATTTTGCCTCAGGAGAGACCAGTACCAGTCCATTGCTGGCCCAGAAAGCAGAGTCGTCATATGTCGTACCAGTAAGTCGAAGTCTCCCTCCAAAGCCGAATAAATCAAGGCTTCTACTCGGAATACAAATTCATCGACTGTGAGCCGAGAACTGTCACCGCTGTAGGAGATATTCCACCTGCGGATAGGGCTGAAAGAACGTCGCTGTCCTATGCCTGCAGGAACACGAATAGGTGGTGGTGGTGGTACAGGGTTTGGTGCGGGCTGATTTAGAGGCTGACCAAAGCGGATGGAGTCGATTAAAGGATTGTCTATGCAAATTGGGAAAATCGCCAGATGGTCTGGGATTTCCCCTAGCCGGAGGAGGACGTGAAAAATCTATTGGTGGCACTGTGGCTGCTACTTGCTGACGTACACTATCTACTAACTCAGACCGTAATGCACTGAGGCTCTGTTCGAGACCTTCACGTAACAAGTCCTGCATTTGTAAGCGTAAGCCTGCCAACAGCGCATCCGTAGCAGCTGAGGTGTGGCCTTGAGCTGGGGGTAATGAACTGTCTTGCCGTGAGTTGTGATTAGTGAACGTCCGGGAATGCAAATCGCCCATTCCTGGAGATAACGAGCGTCTATTAGGTGGTGGTAGGTCGAAACTAGGCAAATCTAAGTTCGGCACATCGTGCTTAGTAGACTTCACCGGCTTCACCTTCTTCGGTCTCTTCGGTATTGCACCATTATATTCTCTGAAGTCCTGTTGTGTAATATGACATCGGCAGTTAGGACAACTAGCATGTTCACCTATCCAATGCTGCAGGCATGCTTGGTGAAAAATGTGCTCACATACGGTTATTACAGGCTTCCTTTCGGCTGACCAGCTTGCATCACGACAGATGGAGCATGGTTCAGGTAGCATTGACACACTGTTTGTCGCAGGTGGTGGCGTCCTTACTGTAGCCATAGTGAGTAGCAATTGAAAACGTTTTGCAAACCAGAGGTTCGACGAAGACTGTCAGAGAAAGTTCAAAGAAAATCAACAATCGCAGCTAATAAGCTCACACAAGATCGGAGCTCATGAGCTACTCCAGTTATTAACGTGTATTACGTGAAAAAAATAAACGAAAGTGGTTAACTAAATTTCATGTGGGTAACTATCGTCACTAGAACATTATTTACACCCGTTACATACTCGTAATATACCAGTTCATGGCTTATGTGTAATACGTATATGTGCAGTACGCGACGACAAAACTTCGGATATAAGAAGGCTTTGTATATTCCTATGAAAACAAGCTACTGGACCTATAGATACTAAAAAACTTTCTTAACTCCAAAATTCAGAAAATTCTCATAAGTGTACTGTCTTTATCTGCTAAATAATTACTATACGAAAAGGAAGCTTATGTATACCATTAAGAGACTTCCGTGCTATAGTATACACTAACTAGGTCAAAGTTGCAAGTTGGACAAGATTTTATACTTCAAGAAAATATCCTTCCAACAGTCTGAAGAAATTTCAAAAAAATTTTATAAAGGCGAAAGCGTTTCAACGACAAAAAAAATCTTCAAAGAAAATAATCATACAGTTTCTCCTTCACCTCCCAGGAGCTCTCCTAACACAAGGTATCAGGTCGCTACATAAGATCAGGTCGCTCTCTCTCTTCCAAGGTCATAATACAGATATAAGCAAGTGACGTGAGTGTGTGCATGAAAAAGTTTGAGCTCTTGCAGAAATCTGGGAAGGGCTAAGTCGGAGGTATCAAAGACTGAGAATGCTACTACAGATTATTCAGCCAGGCAGTTAGCAGTATGCCAGCTCCTGATTACTGAAGATTTCCAGTATCAATCCCATCCTCTGAGCACTCGTTCTCTTCTCCTTCACCGAATGATCGTGTCCAGTCAGCTCGCTAGCCGGGGCAGAGTCATGAATCTGGTCAACTAATTAGCTGGAAGCCAACCAGTTGTCTCGCAGATTCCCAAATCTGTCCAGCCAGTTGGCCAACAGAGACACGTCTCCGCGAGAGCGCAAACGAAAAATTTCGTGAGGCCACCTACCATTTCCATGCAGAAGGCCAGCGGGAAAGATCGTTGAAAAAAAATTCAAAAGGCTTCAAAAAAAATAAAAAAACTAGACACCTGTTCAGACTCGAGGCTTGACCAAAGTCAAACCTAGAGTCGAACTTCAATTCAAGAGAACTTTCAAAAACAAAACAAACTTTACTTTACTTTAATCGTTACAAAAAAATCAAAATCTCAAAAACTTTACTTTACTTTCAGAAACTTTAAAACGTTACGTTACTCAAAAAAAATGCCAAATAACAAACAATTAGACTCAGGTCCACATATAACTTCCACTGATTGTGAGATTGCCGAGTCAGACAATTTAGCTACAAGCCAGCCAAATGTCCATATCTCGAAGTAATCCCCAGTCCTCAGCAAAAGTCATACTTAGACCACTCGAAGTCTAACTGAGGTGGCCCCACTTTGGGCGCCATTTTGTTATAGAAGTATGGTTGCGAGAGTGAATGCTCAGCACGTGAGTCCAAACTGTCAGCATGAGCTGACAGATCACTCGATGACAGCGATAGCACAGGGCGGCATGCTAGCACCTCGGCTAAGGTTGGCGGAGAGTGTGGGGAGTTCCCGAATATACCTGCCACTGTCATCACCCATAATCAAAAAAAAATATCATGCCTACCTAGAAACAAAAGCCGGCACACACTCGGTCCTGAAGGGACCCTTACGTCACTTACCCATTTCCTGTCGAAGGCGCAGATGTTCTGCCTTCATGGCCTTGCCCCATCCTCCTTTTGACTTGGGGGCCACTATTTCCAAGTCCCTTAGCTGACCTGTGGACGAGAAAGAAAGACTAGGAGGACCTAGACAACCTCTATGTTATTCGGGAGGGCTCCAGGATGTGAAGGAAAAAATACAAATTCTCAGCACACGGCATTTTTACGTTATAAAAATTCTCTTTTAATTCCAATTTCATTAACATGGCTTATCTTTCCTCCTAATAGTACAAAATGAATTCTAATTCTACTACTTTCTAAACTTAACCAACATACTATTCCCGAGACAACTAGAGCGTTGGTTACGGTACGTTTTTCTTCTCTTATTAATTTCGATCTCTTTGATATATTAAATTATTCAAAACTCATTAGGTAACTATTCGCTCTAATCTCTGCGGAACGACTGATAAGTTGTATCCAGTAGTATTATCTTACAGAAAAAAAATTGTGCCTAAGTCGCTATGCTAAGGAATGTACGTATGTATACTGACAAGAATGTGCCAGGATAAACTCCTTTTGTTTCCGAAAATTAAATATAATCTAATGCTATCTGAACGATTTCTTTCTCTTTTTCTTTTTATTTATTATTTAGTTCACGATAACTATTGTCTAAAACAACACAAATTCAAATTCAATATATCCGTTTCAATAGGATTAACTAATAAAATCAAGGAAAAAACGAACAAGAAAAAGATACTTTCACCTACTATTGGTGGATGCGAACAATCAATAATCAAGTGAGAATCCAATTAATCCTAACTTTCAAGTCGTCTCCCCTTTATATATTTGTTTTTGTTTTTATAAAAAAAATATTAATTTTCCGGCTGTTTGCATTATGTATATATCTAATAAAAATTTTTTTGTTTTGGGAATTTTTCATATTTTCAAAATTTGTCCTTTTTTTTTTTTTGCATTCTTGTTAATTCTTTTTCTATTTTAGCTTTGAACCGATAATCGTTTCTCTTTCCGACGAACCGCGGGGGATCGCTTGTAGACAACCTAACACTTCCAGAAGCAATGTATGGGACACGACCTGTGGTCACCGAGCTCTCTCACACAAGCTTATACGTTAGCGAAATTATTATATTCAGTCTACATAATTTTGTGCTTATTCTTAGTGATCAGAAAACTTTTGTTATAAAAATTATAATAATATACTGAACAATATAAAAGAATTTGTTTGCATTTTTTGTTTTTTTTTTTTTTGTTTTATTTAAGTTTGACTTACTCTTCATTCGATCCCCGAAGGAGCTCCCTGGAGGCGATGGAATCCGTTGGCTATGCTGAAATGAATCAAGTTGGAAGAAAATCCTTTGGACAGGGAAGAGTCGTCTTCCCTCATCCGCCCTACGTACTAACTGATCGGGTAATTTCTTCTATGGAAGCACAAGTACCGATTCATCCCTAATCAGCTAAGAAATTTCCTTTTTAATTCTCGTTTTTCCTCGCAAGAATTCTTACTATTTAACGTCTCCTTTCCCTCTAATTCAGGGTGGCACATCTTGGATGGGTCTTTACTGATTTTCAGATTTGCAAAAAAATATCTTCCTTCAATATGGTACGCTAACAAAACTCATGAGTCATTAATTGGACTCATTCGCGACTCGCAACGTCCGCATCAGGTAATCATATATGGATAACTTTGATTAAGCTTGAGTATACTAATGGACATAAATTAGGAAATAAAGTTAATTCATTGTTCATTAATTGAATCACGTACTGATACTAATGAGTAACTCCTAGGTCACGTTTCTATACTAAAGGTGCTAACACTATTGTTTAGCTGATACGCCTATGGATTAGAGTTAATATCATCACACTTATATCGGAGGAGTTATCTACTTCACTTCTATATAAACCACATAAACATGTTCTAAAAAATACTAAATTACTGGTACCGTTCGATTAACAGGAATTGATATCCATGTTGAGATCTGATATGTTTCTCTTGGATAGCTTTAAAATGACGTATCTTTGGTAAGCGTTTATACAAATGAATTCACATGTTGCGAGAACCAAGAAAACTCTCGAATGCCTAAGCCCTAACCTAGCTTTTGACAAGTTGATGCACGTGTTATACGTATATGTATAGATTTCCACGGTGGTGGGGCTTATTACACTTAATCTTACTATATAGAAATGTATTGAGATAAAATACTTCCCGTGGATCGGTATCATCCACTTTCGCTCCTTGCTAGCAACATCAGCGACTTCTCCTGGGGCCTTCCTGGAACCGTTTCTATCCGCCCAGACTACGTGAGGACTCTTGTAGCCTTTTAGGCTTATTCGATGGAACTGTTATTGGGTTTATTTCCCTCTTTCTACTCAGAGGATGTCCTGTCACCTCACAGGCTCTTCTCTCTGCAACACTCCGCAGGGTGTCGGCGATATAAGCAATCTATATCTCTTCTTTACCTGTTTATTAGGCAAAGGGGAAAAGGGTGAATTTAACAGATGCCCATTCTATCGTAATTTCTTAATTATTTTTTTGCGTTGTACTTACATGTGGCACGCTAGCGTGAATTTTATTTCCTTCCGTATCGTTTTATAAGCAAGGTGGCCGAGATTAATCCCAACACCCTGCCGCTTTTCCAATTAAATTCCTACTTCTTGCTTTGGCACTATTAATGTTACTTCTTTTTCGGGGGGGGGGGGGGTGTGATAAAGTAAGGAAATTTGCGAATATTTCACTTCCGTTAATCAGTCCGCGTGTCCTGTATTGACAACTTTCTACCAAGAAGAGGTCTTATCTTGTCGTCCGCTCGGATTCTTCTTCTTCTTTTTCGCAAGATCGTGACCCTCCAGCTTGAGTACAGCATCACTCTCGGTCGGGGTACGTTT
>CAWUPM010000458.1:0-69489 GCA_963924295.1 Dioctria rufipes
ATAGAAAAGGCAATCCTCGGCGTATTTAAAATTTGCGACAGTAAAAAATTATTTTTTGAAAAATTTACTATATAAAAGGCAATGCTCGGCGTATTAAAAATTTGCGACCGTAAAAAATAATTTTTTGAGAAATTTACTATAGAAAAGGCAATCCTCGGTATATTTAAAATTTGCGACAGTAAAAATTATTTTTTTGCAAATTCACTATAGAAAAGGCAATCCTCGGGGTATTTAAAAGTTTCGACAGTAAAAAATTATTTTTTGACAAATTCACCATAGAAAAGGTAATCCTCGGCGTATTTAAAATTTGCGACAGTAAAAATAATTTTTTGAAAAATTTACTATAGAAAAGGCAATCCTCGGCGTATTTAAAATGTGCGACAGTAAAAAATTATTTTTTGAAAATTTACTATAGAAAAGGCAATCCTCGGCATATTAAAAATTTGCGACCTTAAAAAATAATTTTTTGAGAAATTTACTATAGCAAAGGCAATCCTCGGTATATGTAAAATTTTCGACAGCAAAAAATTATTTTTTGAAAAATTTACTATAGAAAAGGCAATCCTCGGCGTATTTTAAATTGGCGACAGTAAAAAATTATTTTTTGAAAAATTTACTATAGAAAAGGCAATCCTCGGCGTATTTAAAATTTGCGACAGTAAAAAATTATTTTTTGAAAAATTTACTATAGAAAAGGCAATCCTCGGCGTATTAAAAATTTGCGACCTTAAAAAATAATTTTTGAGAAATTTACTATAGCAAAGGCAATCCTCGGTATATGTAAAATTTGCGACAGTAAAAAATTATTTTTTTGGCAAATTGACTATAGAAAAGGCAATCCTCGGTATATTTAAATTTGCGACAATAAAAAATTATTTTTTGGCAAATTCACTATAGAAAAGGCAATACTCGGTTATTTTAAATTTTCGACAGTAAAAAATTATTTTTTGACAAATTCACCATAGAAAAGGTAATCCTCGGCGTATTTAAAATTTGCGACAGTAAAATATTATTTTTTGAAAAATTTACTATAGAAAAGGCAATCCTCGGCGTATTTAAAATTTGCGACAGTAAAAAATTATTTTTTGAAAAATTTACTATATAAAAGGCAATGCTCGGCGTATTAAAAATTTGCGACCGTAAAAAATAATTTTTTGAGAAATTTACTATAGAAAAGGCAATCCTCGGTATATTTAAAATTTGCGACAGTAAAAAATTATTTTTTGCAAATTCACTATAGAAAAGGCAATCCTCGGGGTATTTAAAAGTTTCGACAGTAAAAAATTATTTTTTGACAAATTCACCATAGAAAAGGTAATCCTCGGCGTATTTAAAATTTGCGACAGTAAAAAATAATTTTTTGAAAAATTTACTATAGAAAAGGCAATCCTCGGCGTATTTAAAATGTGCGACAGTAAAAAATTATTTTTTGAAAAATTTACTATAGAAAAGGCAATCCTCGGCATATTAAAAATTTGCGACCTTAAAAAATAATTTTTTGAGAAATTTACTATAGCAAAGGCAATCCTCGGTATATGTAAAATTTTCGACAGCAAAAAATTATTTTTTGAAAAATTTACTATAGAAAAGGCAATCCTCGGCGTATTTTAAATTGGCGACAGTAAAAATTATTTTTTGAAAATTTACTATAGAAAAGGCAATCCTCGGCGTATTTAAAATTTGCGACAGTAAAAAATTATTTTTTGAAAAATTTACTATAGAAAAGGCAATCCTCGGCGTATTTAAAATTTACGACCGTAAAAAATAATTTTTTGAGAATTTACTATAGAAAAGGCAATCCTCGGTATATTTAAAATTTGCGACAATAAAAAATTATTTTTTGGAAATTCACTATAGAAAAGGCAATACTCGGTTATTTTAAATTTTCGACAGTAAAAAATTATTTTTTGAAAAATTTACTATAGAAAAGGCAATCCTCGGCGTATTTAAAATTTGGGACAGTAAAAAATTATTTTTGAAAAATTTACTATAGAAAAGGCAATCCTCGGCGTATTAAAAATTTGCGACCTTAAAAAATAATTTTTTGAGAAATTTACTATAGAAAAGGCAATCCTCGGCGTATTTAAAATTTCGGACAGTAAAAAATTATTTTTTGAAAAATTTACTATAGAAAAGGCAATCCTCGGCGTATTTAAAATTTGCGACAGTAAAAAACTATTTTTTGACAAATTCATTATAGAAAAGCCAATCCTCGGCGTATTTAAAATTTGCGACCGTAAAAAATATTATTTTGACAAATTCACTATAGAAAAGGCAATCCTCGGCGTATTTAAAATTTGCGACAACAAAAAATTATTTTTTGAAAAATTTACTATAGAAAAGGCAATCCTCGGCGTATTTAAAATTTGCGACAGTAAAAAATTATTTTTTGAAAAATTTACTATAGAAAAGGCAATCCTCGGCGTATTTAAAATTTGCGACAGTAAAAAATTATTTTTTGAAAAATTTACTATAGAAAAGGCAATCCTCGGCGTATTTAAAATTTGCGACCGTAAAATATTATTTTTTGAAAAATTTACTATAGAAAAGGCAATCCTCGGCGTATTAAAAATTTGCGACCTTAAAAAATAATTTTTTGAGAAATTTACTATAGCAAAGGCAATCCTCGGTATATGTAAAATTTGCGACAGTAAAAAATTATTTTTTGGCAAATTGACTATAGTAAAGGCAATCCTCGGTATATTTAAAATTTGCGACAATAAAAAATTATTTTTTGGCAAAATCACTATAGAAAAGGCAATACTCGGTTATTTTAAATTTTCGACAGTAAAAAATTATTTTTTGACAAATTCACCATAGAAAAGGTAATCCTCGGCGTATTTAAAATTTGCGACAGTAAAATATTATTTTTTGAAAAATTTACTATAGAAAAGGCAATCCTCGGCATATTTAAAATTTGCGACAGTAAAAAATTATTTTTTGAAAAATTTACTATATAAAAGGCAATCCTCGGCGTATTAAAAATTTGCGACCGTAAAAAATTATTTTTTGAAAAATTTACTATATAAAAGGCAATCCTCGGCGTATTAAAAATTTGCGACCGTAAAAAATAATTTTTTGAGAAATTTACTATAGAAAAGGCAATCCTCGGTATATTTAAAATTTGCGACAGTAAAAAATTATTTTTTTGCAAATTCACTATAGAAAAGGCAATCCTCGGGGTATTTAAAAGTTTCGACAGTAAAAAATTATTTTTTGACAAATTCACCATATAAAAGGTAATCCTCGGCGTATTTAAAATTTGCGACAGTAAAAAATAATTTTTTGAAAAATTTACTATAGAAAAGGCAATCCTCGGCGTATTTAAAATTTGCGACAATAAAAAATTATTTTTTGAAAAATTTACTATAGAAAAGGCAATCCTCGGCGTATTTAGAATTTGCGACAGTAAAAAATTATTTATTGAAAAATTTACTATAGAAAAGGCAATCCTCGGCGTAATTAAAATTTGCGACAGTAAAAATTTATTTTTTTGACAAATTCACTATAGAAAAGGCAATCCTCGGCGTATTTAAAATTTGCGACAGTAAAAAATTATTTTTTGAAAAATTTACTATAGAAAAGGCAATCCTCGGCGTATTTAAAATTTGCGACCGTAAAAAATAATTTTTTGAGAAATTTACTATAGAAAAGGCAATCCTCGGTATATTTAAAATTTGCGACAATAAAAAATTATTTTTTGGCAAATTCACTATAGAAAGGCAATACTCGGTTATTTTAAATTTTCGACAGTAAAAAATTATTTTTTGACAAATTCACCATAGAAAAGGTAATCCTCGGCGTATTTAAAATTTGCGGCAGTAAAATATTATTTTTTGAAAAATTTACTATAGAAAAGGCAATCCTCGGCGTATTTAAAATGTGCGACAGTAAAAAATTATTTTTTGAAAAATTTACTATAGAAAAGGCAATCCTCGGCATATTAAAAATTTGCGACCTTAAAAAATAATTTTTTGAGAAATTTACTATAGCAAAGGCAATCCTCGGTATATGTAAAATTTTCGACAGCAAAAAATTATTTTTTGAAAAATTTACTATAGAAAAGGCAATCCTCGGCGTATTTTAAATTGGCGACAGTAAAAAATTATTTTTTGAAAAATTTACTATAGCAAAGGCAATCCTCGGTATATTTAAATTTGCGACAATAAAAAATTATTTTTTGGCAAATTCACTATAGAAAAGGCAATACTCGGTTATTTTAAATTTTCGACAGTAAAAAATTATTTTTTGACAAATTCACCATAGAAAAGGTAATCCTCGGCGTATTTAAAATTTGCGACAGTAAAATATTATTTTTTGAAAAATTTACTATAGAAAAGGCAATCCTCGGCGTATTTAAAATTTGCGACAGTAAAAAATTATTTTTTGAAAAATTTACTATATAAAAGGCAATGCTCGGCGTATTAAAAATTTGCGACCGTAAAAAATAATTTTTTGAGAAATTTACTATAGAAAAGGCAATCCTCGGTATATTTAAAATTTGCGACAGTAAAAAATTATTTTTTTGCAAATTCACTATAGAAAAGGCAATCCTCGGGGTATTTAAAAGTTTCGACAGTAAAAAATTATTTTTTGACAAATTCACCATAGAAAAGGTAATCCTCGGCGTATTTAAAATTTGCGACAGTAAAAAATAATTTTTTGAAAAATTTACTATAGAAAAGGCAATCCTCGGCGTATTTAAAATGTGCGACAGTAAAAAATTATTTTTTGAAAAATTTACTATAGAAAAGGCAATCCTCGGCATATTAAAAATTTGCGACCTTAAAAAATAATTTTTTGAGAAATTTACTATAGCAAAGGCAATCCTCGGTATATGTAAAATTTTCGACAGCAAAAAATTATTTTTTGAAAAATTTACTATAGAAAAGGCAATCCTCGGCGTATTTTAAATTGGCGACAGTAAAAAATTATTTTTTGAAAAATTTACTATAGAAAAGGCAATCCTCGGCGTATTTAAAATTTGCGACAGTAAAAAATTATTTTTTGAAAAATTTACTATAGAAAAGGCAATCCTCGGCGTATTAAAAATTTGCGACCTTAAAAAATAATTTTTTGAGAAATTTACTATAGCAAAGGCAATCCTCGGTATATGTAAAATTTGCGACAGTAAAAAATTATTTTTTGGCAAATTGACTATAGAAAAGGCAATCCTCGGTATATTTAAATTTGCGACAATAAAAAATTATTTTTTGGCAAATTCACTATAGAAAAGGCAATACTCGGTTATTTTAAATTTTCGACAGTAAAAAATTATTTTTTGACAAATTCACCATAGAAAAGGTAATCCTCGGCGTATTTAAAATTTGCGACAGTAAAATATTATTTTTTGAAAAATTTACTATAGAAAAGGCAATCCTCGGCGTATTTAAAATTTGCGACAGTAAAAAATTATTTTTTGAAAAATTTACTATATAAAAGGCAATGCTCGGCGTATTAAAAATTTGCGACCGTAAAAAATAATTTTTTGAGAAATTTACTATAGAAAAGGCAATCCTCGGTATATTTAAAATTTGCGACAGTAAAAAATTATTTTTTTGCAAATTCACTATAGAAAAGGCAATCCTCGGGGTATTTAAAAGTTTCGACAGTAAAAAATTATTTTTTGACAAATTCACCATAGAAAAGGTAATCCTCGGCGTATTTAAAATTTGCGACAGTAAAAAATAATTTTTTGAAAAATTTACTATAGAAAAGGCAATCCTCGGCGTATTTAGAATTTGCGACAGTAAAAAATTATTTATTGAAAAATTTACTATAGAAAAGGCAATCCTCGGCGTAATTAAAATTTGCGACAGTAAAAATTTATTTTTTTGACAAATTCACTATAGAAAAGGCAATACTCGGTTATTTTAAATTTTCGACAGTAAAAAATTATTTTTTGACAAATTTACTATAGAAAAGGCAATCCTCGGAGTATTTAAAATTTGGGACAGTAAAAAATTATTTTTTGAAAAATTTACTATAGAAAAGGCAATCCTCGGCGTATTTAAAATTTGCGACAGTAAAAAATTATTTTTTGAAAAATTTACTATAGAAAAGGCAATCCTCGGCGTATTTAAAATTTGCGACAGTAAAAAACTATTTTTTGACAAATTCATTATAGAAAAGCCAATCCTCGGCGTATTTAAAATTTGCGACCGTAAAAAATATTATTTTGACAAATTCACTATAGAAAAGGCAATCCTCGGCGTATTTAAAATTTGCGACAACAAAAAATTATTTTTTGAAAAATTTACTATAGAAAAGGCAATCCTCGGCGTATTTAAAATTTGCGACAGTAAAAAATTATTTTTTGAAAAATTTACTATAGAAAAGGCAATCCTCGGCGTATTTAAAATTTGCGACAGTAAAAAATTATTTTTTGAAAAATTTACTATAGAAAAGGCAATCCTCGGCGTATTTAAAATTTGCGACCGTAAAAAATTATTTTTTGAAAAATTCACTATAGAAAAGCCAATCCTCGGCGTATTTAAAATTTGCGACCGTAAAAATTTTATTTTGACAAATTCACTATAGAAAAGGCAATCCTCGGCGTATTTAAAATTTGCGACAACAAAAAATTATTTTTTGAAAAATTTACTATAGAAAAGGCAATCCTCGGCGTATTTAAAATTTGCGACCGTAAAAAATAATTTTTTGAGAAATTTACTATAGAAAAGGCAATCCTCGGCGTATTTAAAATTTGCGACAGTAAAAAATTATTTTTGAAAAATTTACTATAGAAAAGGCAATCCTCGGCGTATTTAAAATTTGCGACAGTAAAAAATTATTTTTTGAGAAATTTACTATAGAAAAGGCAATCCTCGGTATATTTAAAATTTGCGACAATAAAAAATTATTTTTTGGAAAATTCACTATAGAAAAGGCAATACTCGGTTATTTTAAATTTTCGACAGTAAAAATTATTTTTTGAAAAATTTACTATAGAAAAGGCAATCCTCGGCGTATTTAAAATTTGCGACAGTAAAAAATTATTTTTTGAAAATTTACTATAGAAAAGGCAATCCTCGGCGTATTTAAAATTTGCGACAGTAAAAAATTATTTTTGAAAAATTTACTATAGA
Source organism: Dioctria rufipes (assembly GCA_963924295.1). Taxonomy (NCBI): domain Eukaryota; kingdom Metazoa; phylum Arthropoda; class Insecta; order Diptera; family Asilidae; genus Dioctria; species Dioctria rufipes. The sequence goes on from CAWUPM010000458.1 coordinate 7,089, forward strand.
AAAGGCAATCCTCGGCGTATTTAAAATTTGCGACCGTAAAAAATTATTTTTTGAAAAATTTACTATAGAAAAGGCAATCCTCGGCGTATTTAAAATTTGCGACCGTAAAAAATAATTTTTTGAGAAATTTACTATAGAAAAGGCAATCCTCGGTATATTTAAAATTTGCGACAATAAAAAATTATTTTTTGGAAAATTCACTATAGAAAAGGCAATACTCGGTTATTTTAAATTTTCGACAGTAAAAAATTATTTTTTGAAAAATTTACTATAGAAAAGGCAATCCTCGGCGTATTTAAAATTTGCGACCGTAAAATATTATTTTTTGAAAAATTTACTATAGAAAAGGCAATCCTCGGCGTATTTAAAATTTGCGACAGTAAAAAATTATTTTTTGAAAAATTTACTATAGAAAAGGCAATCCTCGGCGTATTTAAAATTTGCGACCGTAAAAAATAATTTTTTGAGAAATTTACTATAGAAAAGGCAATCCTCGGTATATTTAAAATTTGCGACAATAAAAAATTATTTTTTGGAAAATTCACTATAGAAAAGGCAATACTCAGTTATTTTAAATTTTCGACAGTAAAAAATTATTTTTTGAAAAATTTACTATAGAAAAGGCAATCCTCGGCGTATTTAAAATTTGCGACCGTAAAATATTATTTTTTGAAAAATTTACTATAGAAAAGGCAATCCTCGGCGTATTTAAAATTTGCGACAGTAAAAAATTATTTTTTGAAAAATTTACTATAGAAAAGGCAATCCTCGGCGTATTTAAAATTTGCGACCGTAAAAAATAATTTTTTGAGAAATTTACTATAGAAAAGGCAATCCTCGGTATATTTAAAATTTGCGACAATAAAAAATTATTTTTTGGAAAATTCACTATAGAAAAGGCAATACTCGGTTATTTTAAATTTTCGACAGTAAAAAATTATTTTTTGACAAATTTACTATAGAAAAGGCAATCCTCGGAGTATTTAAAATTTGGGACAGTAAAAAATTATTTTTTGAAAAATTTACTATAGAAAAGGCAATCCTCGGCGTATTTAAAATTTGCGACAGTATAAAATTATTTTTTGAAAATTTACTATAGAAAAGGCAATCCTCGGCGTATTTAAAATTTGCGACAGTAAAAAATTATTTTTTGGAAAATTCACTATAGAAAAGGCAATACTCGGTTATTTTAAATTTTCGACAGTAAAAAATTATTTTTGAAAAATTTACTATAGAAAAGGCAATCCTCGGCGTATTTAAAATTTGCGACCGTAAAATATTATTTTTTGAAAAATTTACTATAGAAAAGGCAATCCTCGGCGTATTTAAAATTTGCGACAGTAAAAAATTATTTTTTGAAAAATTTACTATAGAAAAGGCAATCCTCGGCGTATTTAAAATTTGCGACCGTAAAAAATAATTTTTTGAGAAATTTACTATAGAAAAGGCAATCCTCGGTATATTTAAAATTTGCGACAATAAAAAATTATTTTTTGGAAAATTCACTATAGAAAAGGCAATACTCGGTTATTTTAAATTTTCGACAGTAAAAAATTATTTTTTTGACAAATTTACTATAGAAAAGGCAATCCTCGGAGTATTTAAAATTTGGGACAGTAAAAAATTATTTTTTGAAAAATTTACTATAGAAAAGGCAATCCTCGGCGTATTTAAAATTTGCGACAGTAAAAAATTATTTTTTGAAAATTTACTATAGAAAAGGCACTCCTCGGCGTATTTAAAATTTGCGACAGTAAAAAATTATTTTTTGACAAATTCACTATAGAAAAGCCAATCCTCGGCGTATTTAAAATTTGCGACCGTAAAAATTTTATTTTGACAAATTCACTATAGAAAAGGCAATCCTCGGCGTATTTAAAATTTGCGACAACAAAAAATTATTTTTTGAAAAATTTACTATAGAAAAGGCAATCCTCGGCGTATTTAAAATTTGCGACAGTATAAAATTATTTTTTGAAAAATTTACTATAGAAAAGGCAATCCTCGGCGTATTTAAAATTTGCGACAGTAAAAAATTATTTTTTGAAAAATTTACTATAGGAAAGGCAATCCTCGGCGTATTTAAAATTTGCGACCGTAAAAAATAATTTTTTGAGAAATTTACTATAGAAAAGGCAATCCTCGGCGTATTTAAATTTGCGACAGTAAAAAATTATTTTTGAAAAATTTACTATAGAAAAGGCAATCCTCGGCGTATTTAAAATTTGCGACAGTAAAAAATTATTTTTTGAAAAATTTACTATAGAAAAGGCAATCCTCGGCGTATTTAAAATTTGCGACAGTAAAAAACTATTTTTTGACAAATTCATTATAGAAAAGCCAATCCTCGGCGTATTTAAAATTTGCGACCGTAAAAAATATTATTTTGACAAATTCACTATAGAAAAGGCAATCCTCGGCGTATTTAAAATTTGCGACAACAAAAAATTATTTTTTGAAAAATTTACTATAGAAAAGGCAATCCTCGGCGTATTTAAAATTTGCGACAGTAAAAAATTATTTTTTGAAAAATTTACTATAGAAAAGGCAATCCTCGGCGTATTTAAAATTTGCGACAGTAAAAAATTATTTTTTGAAAAATTTACTATAGAAAAGGCAATCCTCGGCGTATTTAAAATTTGCGACCGTAAAAAATTATTTTTGAAAAATTTACTATAGAAAAGGCAATCCTCGGCGTATTTAAAATTTGCGACCGTAAAAAATAATTTTTTGAGAAATTTACTATAGAAAAGGCAATCCTCGGTATATTTAAAATTTGCGACAATAAAAAATTATTTTTTGGAAAATTCACTATAGAAAAGGCAATACTCGGTTATTTTAAATTTTCGACAGTAAAAAATTATTTTTTGACAAATTTACTATAGAAAAGGCAATCCTCGGCGTATTTAAAATTTGCGACAGTAAAAAATTATTTTTTGAAAAATTTACTATAGAAAAGGCAATCCTCGGCGTATTTAAAATTTGCGACCGTAAAAAATTATTTTTTGAAAAATTTACTATAGAAAAGGCAATCCTCGGCGTATTAAAATTTGCGACCGTAAAAAATAATTTTTTGAGAAATTCATTATAGAAAAGCCAATCCTCGGCGTATTTAAAATTTGCGACCGTAAAAAATATTATTTTGACAAATTCACTATAGAAAAGGCAATCCTCGGCGTATTTAAAATTTGCGACAACAAAAAATTATTTTTTGAAAAATTTACTATAGAAAAGGCAATCCTCGGCGTATTTAAAATTTGCGACAGTAAAAAATTATTTTTTGAAAAATTTACTATAGAAAAGGCAAGCCTCGGCGTATTTAAAATTTGCGACAGTAAAAAATTATTTTTTGAAAAATTTACTATAGAAAAGGCAATCCTCGGCGTATTTAAAATTTGCGACCGTAAAAAATTATTTTTTGAAAAATTTACTATAGAAAAGGCAATCCTCGGCGTATTTAAAATTTGCGACCGTAAAAAATAATTTTTTGAGAAATTTACTATAGAAAAGGCAATCCTCGGTATATTTAAAATTTGCGACAATAAAAAATTATTTTTTGGAAAATTCACTATAGAAAAGGCAATACTCGGTTATTTTAAATTTTCGACAGTAAAAAATTATTTTTTGAAAAATTTACTATAGAAAAGGCAATCCTCGGCGTATTTAAAATTTGCGACCGTAAAATATTATTTTTTGAAAAATTTACTATAGAAAAGGCAATCCTCGGCGTATTTAAAATTTGCGACAGTAAAAAATTATTTTTTGAAAAATTTACTATAGAAAAGGCAATCCTCGGCGTATTTAAAATTTGCGACCGTAAAAAATAATTTTTTGAGAAATTTACTATAGAAAAGGCAATCCTCGGTATATTTAAAATTTGCGACAATAAAAAATTATTTTTTGGAAAATTCACTATAGAAAAGGCAATACTCGGTTATTTTAAATTTTCGACAGTAAAAAATTATTTTTGACAAATTTACTATAGAAAAGGCAATCCTCGGCGTATTTAAAATTTGCGACAGTAAAAAACTATTTTTTGACAAATTCATTATAGAAAAGCCAATCCTCGGCGTATTTAAAATTTGCGACCGTAAAAATATTATTTTGACAAATTCACTATAGAAAAGGCAATCCTCGGCGTATTTAAAATTTGCGACAACAAAAAATTATTTTTTGAAAAATTTACTATAGAAAAGGCAATCCTCGGCGTATTTAAAATTTGCGACAGTAAAAAATTATTTTTTGAAAAATTTACTATAGAAAAGGCAATCCTCGGCGTATTTAAAATTTGCGACAGTAAAAAATTATTTTTTGAAAAATTTACTATAGAAAAGGCAATCCTCGGCGTATTTAAAATTTGCGACCGTAAAAATTATTTTTTGAAAAATTTACTATAGAAAAGGCAATCCTCGGCGTATTTAAAATTTGCGACCGTAAAAAATAATTTTTTGAGAAATTTACTATAGAAAAGGCAATCCTCGGTATATTTAAAATTTGCGACAATAAAAAATTATTTTTTGGAAAATTCACTATAGAAAAGGCAATACTCGGTTATTTTAAATTTTCGACAGTAAAAAATTATTTTTTGACAAATTTACTATAGAAAAGGCAATCCTCGGCGTATTTAAAATTTGCGACAGTAAAAAATTATTTTTTGAAAAATTTACTATAGAAAAGGCAATCCTCGGCGTATTTAAAATTTGCGACCGTAAAAAATTATTTTTTGAAAAATTTACTATAGAAAAGGCAATCCTCGGCGTATTTAAAATTTGCGACCGTAAAAAATAATTTTTTGAGAAATTCATTATAGAAAAGCCAATCCTCGGCGTATTTAAAATTTGCGACCGTAAAAAATATTATTTTGACAAATTCACTATAGAAAAGGCAATCCTCGGCGTATTTAAAATTTGCGACAACAAAAAATTATTTTTTGAAAAATTTACTATAGAAAAGGCAATCCTCGGCGTATTTAAAATTTGCGACAGTAAAAAATTATTTTTTGAAAAATTTACTATAGAAAAGGCAATCCTCGGCGTATTTAAAATTTGCGACAGTAAAAAATTATTTTTTGAAAAATTTACTATAGAAAAGGCAATCCTCGGCGTATTTAAAATTTGCGACCGTAAAATATTATTTTTTGAAAAATTTACTATAGAAAAGGCAATCCTCGGCGTATTTAAAATTTGCGACAGTAAAAAATTATTTTTTGAAAAATTTACTATAGAAAAGGCAATCCTCGGCGTATTTAAAATTTGCGACAGTAAAAAATTATTTTTTGAAAAATTTACTATAGAAAAGGCAATCCTCGGCGTATTTAAAATTTGCGACCGTAAAAAATTATTTTTTGAAAAATTTACTATAGAAAAGGCAATCCTCGGCGTATTTAAAATTTGCGACCGTAAAAAATAATTTTTTGAGAAATTTACTATAGAAAAGGCAATCCTCGGTATATTTAAAATTTGCGACAATAAAAAATTATTTTTTGGAAAATTCACTATAGAAAAGGCAATACTCGGTTATTTTAAATTTTCGACAGTAAAAAAATTATTTTTTGAAAAATTTACTATAGAAAAGGCAATCCTCGGCGTATTTAAAATTTGCGACCGTAAAATATTATTTTTTGAAAAATTTACTATAGAAAAGGCAATCCTCGGCGTATTTAAAATTTGCGACAGTAAAAAATTATTTTTTGAAAAATTTACTATAGAAAAGGCAATCCTCGGCGTATTTAAAATTTGCGACCGTAAAAAATAATTTTTTGAGAAATTTACTATAGAAAAGGCAATCCTCGGTATATTTAAAATTTGCGACAATAAAAAATTATTTTTTGGAAAATTCACTATAGAAAAGGCAATACTCAGTTATTTTAAATTTTCGACAGTAAAAAATAATTTTTTGAAAAATTTACTATAGAAAAGGCAATCCTCGGCGTATTTAAAATTTGCGACCGTAAAATATTATTTTTTGAAAAATTTACTATAGAAAAGGCAATCCTCGGCGTATTTAAAATTTGCGACAGTAAAAAATTATTTTTTGAAAAATTTACTATAGAAAAGGCAATCCTCGGCGTATTTAAAATTTGCGACCGTAAAAAATAATTTTTTGAGAAATTTACTATAGAAAAGGCAATCCTCGGTATATTTAAAATTTGCGACAATAAAAAATTATTTTTTGGAAAATTCACTATAGAAAAGGCAATACTCGGTTATTTTAAATTTTCGACAGTAAAAAATTATTTTTTGACAAATTTACTATAGAAAAGGCAATCCTCGGAGTATTTAAAATTTGGGACAGTAAAAAATTATTTTTTGAAAAATTTACTATAGAAAAGGCAATCCTCGGCGTATTTAAAATTTGCGACAGTATAAAATTATTTTTTGAAAAATTTACTATAGAAAAGGCAATCCTCGGCGTATTTAAAATTTGCGACAGTAAAAAATTATTTTTTGGAAAATTCACTATAGAAAAGGCAATACTCGGTTATTTTAAATTTTCGACAGTAAAAAATTATTTTTTGAAAAATTTACTATAGAAAAGGCAATCCTCGGCGTATTTAAATTTGCGACCGTAAAATATTATTTTTTGAAAAATTTACTATAGAAAAGGCAATCCTCGGCGTATTTAAAATTTGCGACAGTAAAAAATTATTTTTTGAAAAATTTACTATAGAAAAGGCAATCCTCGGCGTATTTAAAATTTGCGACCGTAAAAAATAATTTTTTGAGAAATTTACTATAGAAAAGGCAATCCTCGGTATATTTAAAATTTGCGACAATAAAAAATTATTTTTTGGAAAATTCACTATAGAAAAGGCAATACTCGGTTATTTTAAATTTTCGACAGTAAAAAATTATTTTTTGACAAATTTACTATAGAAAAGGCAATCCTCGGAGTATTTAAAATTTGGGACAGTAAAAAATTATTTTTTGAAAAATTTACTATAGAAAAGGCAATCCTCGGCGTATTTAAAATTTGCGACAGTAAAAAATTATTTTTTGAAAAATTTACTATAGAAAAGGCACTCCTCGGCGTATTTAAAATTTGCGACAGTAAAAAATTATTTTTTGACAAATTCACTATAGAAAAGCCAATCCTCGGCGTATTTAAAATTTGCGACCGTAAAAATTTTATTTTGACAAATTCACTATAGAAAAGGCAATCCTCGGCGTATTTAAAATTTGCGACAACAAAAAATTATTTTTTGAAAAATTTACTATAGAAAAGGCAATCCTCGGCGTATTTAAAATTTGCGACAGTATAAAATTATTTTTTGAAAAATTTACTATAGAAAAGGCAATCCTCGGCGTATTTAAAATTTGCGACAGTAAAAAATTATTTTTTGAAAAATTTACTATAGAAAAGGCAATCCTCGGCGTATTTAAAATTTGCGACCGTAAAAAATAATTTTTTGAGAAATTTACTATAGAAAAGGCAATCCTCGGCGTATTTAAAATTTGCGACAGTAAAAAATTATTTTTTGAAAAATTTACTATAGAAAAGGCAATCCTCGGCGTATTTAAAATTTGCGACAGTAAAAAATTATTTTTTGAAAAATTTACTATAGAAAAGGCAATCCTCGGCGTATTTAAAATTTGCGACAGTAAAAAACTATTTTTTGACAAATTCATTATAGAAAAGCCAATCCTCGGCGTATTTAAAATTTGCGACCGTAAAAAATATTATTTTGACAAATTCACTATAGAAAAGGCAATCCTCGGCGTATTTAAAATTTGCGACAACAAAAAATTATTTTTTGAAAAATTTACTATAGAAAAGGCAATCCTCGGCGTATTTAAAATTTGCGACAGTAAAAAATTATTTTTTGAAAAATTTACTATAGAAAAGGCAATCCTCGGCGTATTTAAAATTTGCGACAGTAAAAAATTATTTTTTGAAAAATTTACTATAGAAAAGGCAATCCTCGGCGTATTTAAAATTTGCGACCGTAAAAAATTATTTTTTGAAAAATTTACTATAGAAAAGGCAATCCTCGGCGTATTTAAAATTTGCGACCGTAAAAAATAATTTTTTGAGAAATTTACTATAGAAAAGGCAATCCTCGGTATATTTAAAATTTGCGACAATAAAAAATTATTTTTTGGAAAATTCACTATAGAAAAGGCAATACTCGGTTATTTTAAATTTTCGACAGTAAAAAATTATTTTTTGACAAATTTACTATAGAAAAGGCAATCCTCGGCGTATTTAAAATTTGCGACAGTAAAAAATTATTTTTTGAAAAATTTACTATAGAAAAGGCAATCCTCGGCGTATTTAAAATTTGCGACCGTAAAAAATTATTTTTTGAAAAATTTACTATAGAAAAGGCAATCCTCGGCGTATTTAAAATTTGCGACCGTAAAAAATAATTTTTTGAGAAATTCATTATAGAAAAGCCAATCCTCGGCGTATTTAAAATTTGCGACCGTAAAAAATATTATTTTGACAAATTCACTATAGAAAAGGCAATCCTCGGCGTATTTAAAATTTGCGACAACAAAAAATTATTTTTTGAAAAATTTACTATAGAAAAGGCAATCCTCGGCGTATTTAAAATTTGCGACAGTAAAAAATTATTTTTTGAAAAATTTACTATAGAAAAGGCAAGCCTCGGCGTATTTAAAATTTGCGACAGTAAAAAATTATTTTTTGAAAAATTTACTATAGAAAAGGCAATCCTCGGCGTATTTAAAATTTGCGACCGTAAAAAATTATTTTTTGAAAAATTTACTATAGAAAAGGCAATCCTCGGCGTATTTAAAATTTGCGACCGTAAAAAATAATTTTTTGAGAAATTTACTATAGAAAAGGCAATCCTCGGTATATTTAAAATTTGCGACAATAAAAAATTATTTTTTGGAAAATTCACTATAGAAAAGGCAATACTCGGTTATTTTAAATTTTCGACAGTAAAAAATTATTTTTTGAAAAATTTACTATAGAAAAGGCAATCCTCGGCGTATTTAAAATTTGCGACCGTAAAATATTATTTTTTGAAAAATTTACTATAGAAAAGGCAATCCTCGGCGTATTTAAAATTTGCGACAGTAAAAAATTATTTTTTGAAAAATTTACTATAGAAAAGGCAATCCTCGGCGTATTTAAAATTTGCGACCGTAAAAAATAATTTTTTGAGAAATTTACTATAGAAAAGGCAATCCTCGGTATATTTAAAATTTGCGACAATAAAAAATTATTTTTTGGAAAATTCACTATAGAAAAGGCAATACTCGGTTATTTTAAATTTTCGACAGTAAAAAATTATTTTTTGACAAATTTACTATAGAAAAGGCAATCCTCGGCGTATTTAAAATTTGCGACAGTAAAAAACTATTTTTTGACAAATTCATTATAGAAAAGCCAATCCTCGGCGTATTTAAAATTTGCGACCGTAAAAAATATTATTTTGACAAATTCACTATAGAAAAGGCAATCCTCGGCGTATTTAAAATTTGCGACAACAAAAAATTATTTTTTGAAAAATTTACTATAGAAAAGGCAATCCTCGGCGTATTTAAAATTTGCGACAGTAAAAAATTATTTTTTGAAAAATTTACTATAGAAAAGGCAATCCTCGGCGTATTTAAAATTTGCGACAGTAAAAAATTATTTTTTGAAAAATTTACTATAGAAAAGGCAATCCTCGGCGTATTTAAAATTTGCGACCGTAAAAAATTATTTTTTGAAAAATTTACTATAGAAAAGGCAATCCTCGGCGTATTTAAAATTTGCGACCGTAAAAAATAATTTTTTGAGAAATTTACTATAGAAAAGGCAATCCTCGGTATATTTAAAATTTGCGACAATAAAAAATTATTTTTTGGAAAATTCACTATAGAAAAGGCAATACTCGGTTATTTTAAATTTTCGACAGTAAAAAATTATTTTTTGACAAATTTACTATAGAAAAGGCAATCCTCGGCGTATTTAAAATTTGCGACAGTAAAAAATTATTTTTTGAAAAATTTACTATAGAAAAGGCAATCCTCGGCGTATTTAAAATTTGCGACCGTAAAAAATTATTTTTTGAAAAATTTACTATAGAAAAGGCAATCCTCGGCGTATTTAAAATTTGCGACCGTAAAAAATAATTTTTTGAGAAATTCATTATAGAAAAGCCAATCCTCGGCGTATTTAAAATTTGCGACCGTAAAAAATATTATTTTGACAAATTCACTATAGAAAAGGCAATCCTCGGCGTATTTAAAATTTGCGACAACAAAAAATTATTTTTTGAAAAATTTACTATAGAAAAGGCAATCCTCGGCGTATTTAAAATTTGCGACAGTAAAAAATTATTTTTTGAAAAATTTACTATAGAAAAGGCAATCCTCGGCGTATTTAAAATTTGCGACAGTAAAAAATTATTTTTTGAAAAATTTACTATAGAAAAGGCAATCCTCGGCGTATTTAAAATTTGCGACCGTAAAAAATTATTTTTTGAAAAATTTACTATAGAAAAGGCAATCCTCGGCGTATTTAAAATTTGCGACCGTAAAAAATAATTTTTTGAGAAATTTACTATAGAAAAGGCAATCCTCGGTATATTTAAAATTTGCGACAATAAAAAATTATTTTTTGGAAAATTCACTATAGAAAAGGCAATACTCGGTTATTTTAAATTTTCGACAGTAAAAAATTATTTTTTGAAAAATTTACTATAGAAAAGGCAATCCTCGGCGTATTTAAAATTTGCGACCGTAAAATATTATTTTTTGAAAAATTTACTATAGAAAAGGCAATCCTCGGCGTATTTAAAATTTGCGACAGTAAAAAATTATTTTTTGAAAAATTTACTATAGAAAAGGCAATCCTCGGCGTATTTAAAATTTGCGACCGTAAAAAATAATTTTTTGAGAAATTTACTATAGAAAAGGCAATCCTCGGTATATTTAAAATTTGCGACAATAAAAAATTATTTTTTGGAAAATTCACTATAGAAAAGGCAATACTCGGTTATTTTAAATTTTCGACAGTAAAAAATTATTTTTTGACAAATTTACTATAGAAAAGGCAATCCTCGGAGTATTTAAAATTTGGGACAGTAAAAAATTATTTTTTGAAAAATTTACTATAGAAAAGGCAATCCTCGGCGTATTAAAAATTTGCGACCTTAAAAACTAATTTTTTGAGAAATTTACTATAGCAAAGGCAATCCTCAGTATATGTAAAATTTGCGACAGTAAAAAATTATTTTTTGGCAAATTGACTATAGAAAAGGCAATCCTCGGTATATTTAAAATTTGCGACAATAAAAAATTATTTTTTGGCAAATTCACTATAGAAAAGGCAATACTCGGTTATTTTAAATTTTCGACAGTAAAAAATTATTTTTTGACAAATTCACCATAGAAAAGGTAATCCTCGGCGTATTTAAAATTTGCGACAGTAAAATATTATTTTTTGAAAAATTTACTATAGAAAAGGCAATCCTCGGCGTATTTAAAATTTGCGACAGTAAAAAATTATTTTTTGAAAAATTGACTATATAAAAGGCAATCCTCGGCGCAATAAAAATTTGCGACCGTAAAAAATAATTTTTTGAGAAATTTACTATAGAAAAGGCAATCCTCGGTATATTTAAAATTTGCGACAGTAAAAAATTATTTTTTTGCAAATTCACTATAGAAAACACAATCCTCGGGGTATTTAAAAGTTTCGACAGTAAAAAATTATTTTTTGACAAATTCACCATAGAAAAGGTAATCCTCGGCGTATTTAAAATTTGCGACAGTAAAATATTATTTTTTGAAAAATTTACTATAGAAAAGGCAATCCTCGGCGTATTTAAAATTTGCGACAGTAAAAAATTGTTTTTTGAAAAATTTACTATAGAAAAGGCAATCCTCGGCGTATTTAAAATTTGCGAACGTAAAAAATAATTTTTTGAGAAATTTACTATAGAAAAGGCAATCCTCGGTATATTTAAAATTTGCGACAATAAAAAATTATTTTTTGGCAAATTCACTATAGAAAAGGCAATACTCGGTTATTTTAAAATTTCGACAGTAAAAAATTATTTTTTGACAAATTCACCATAGAAAAGGTAATCCTCGGCGTATTTAAAATTTGCGACAGTAAAATATTATTTTTTGAAAAATTTACTATAGAAAAGGCAATCCTCGGCGTATTTAAAATTTGCGACCGTAAAATATTATTTTTTGAAAAATTTACTATAGAAAAGGCAATCCTCGGCGTATTTAAAATTTGCGACAGTAAAAAATTATTTTTTGAAAAATTTACTATAGAAAAGGCAATACTCGGCGTATTTAAAATTTACGACCGTAAAAAATAATTTTTTGAGAAATTTACTATAGAAAAGGCAATCCTCGGTATATTTAAAATTTGCGACAATAAAAAATTATTTTTTGGAAAATTAACTATAGAAAAGGCAATACTCGGTTATTTTAAATTTTCGACAGTAAAAAATTATTTTTTGAAAAATTTACTATAGAAAAGGCAATCCTCGGCGTATTTAAAATTTAGGACAGTAAAAAATTATTATTTGAAAAATTTACTATAGAAAAGGCAATCCTCGGCGTATTAAAAATTTGCGACCTTAAAAAATAATTTTTGAGAAATTTACTATAGAAAAGGCAATCCTCGGCGTATTTAAAATTTGCGACAGTAAAAAATTATTTTTTGAAAAATTTACTATAGAAAAGGCAATCCTCGGCGTATTTAAAATTTGCGACAGTAAAAAACTATTTTTTGACAAATTCATTATAGAAAAGCCAATCCTCGGCGTATTTAAAATTTGCGACCGTAAAAAATATTATTTTGACAAATTCACTATAGAAAAGGCAATCCTCGGCGTATTAAAATTTGCGACAACAAAAAATTATTTTTGAAAAATTTACTATAGAAAAGGCAATCCTCGGCGTATTTAAAATTTGGGACAGTAAAAAATTATTTTTGAAAAATTTACTATAGAAAAGGCAATCCACGGCGTATTAAAAATTTGCGACCTTAAAAAATAATTTTTTGAGAAATTTACTATAGCAAAGGCAATCCTCGGTATATGTAAAATTTGCGACAGTAAAAAATTATTTTTTGGCAAATTGACTATAGTAAAGGCAATCCTCGGTATATTTAAAATTTGCGACAATAAAAAATTATTTTTTGGCAAATTCACTATAGAAAAGGCAATACTCGGTTATTTTAAATTTTCGACAGTAAAAAATTATTTTTTGACAAATTCACCATAGAAAAAGGTAATCCTCGGCGTATTTAAAATTTGCGACAGTAAAATATTATTTTTTGAAAAATTTACTATAGAAAAGGCAATCCTCGGCGTATTTAAAATTTGCGACAGTAAAAAATTATTTTTTGATAAATTTACTATATAAAAGGCAATCCTCGGCGTATTAAAAATTTGCGACCGTAAAAAATAATTTTTTGAGAAATTTACTATAGAAAAGGCAATCCTCGGTATATTTAAAATTTGCGACAGTAAAAAATTATTTTTTTGCAAATTCACTATAGAAAAGGCAATCCTCGGGGTATTTAAAAGTTTCGACAGTAAAAAATTATTTTTTGACAAATTCACCATAGAAAAGGCAATCCTCGGCGTATTTAAAATTTGCGACAGAAAAAATTGTTTTTTGAAAAATTTACTATAGAAAAGGCAATCCTCGGCGTATTTAAAATTTGCGAACGTAAAAAATAATTTTTTGAGAAATTTACTATAGAAAAGGCAATCCTCGGTATATTTAAAATTTGCGACAATAAAAAATTATTTTTTGGCAAATTCACTATAGAAAAGGCAATACTCGGTTTATTTAAATTTCGACAGTAAAAAATTATTTTTTGACAAATTCACCATAGAAAAGGTAATCCTCGGCGTATTTAAAATTTGCGACAGTAAAATATTATTTTTGAAAAATTTACTATAGAAAAGGCAATCCTCGGCGTATTTAAAATTTGCGACCGTAAAATATTATTTTTTGAAAAATTACTATAGAAAAGGCAATCCTCGGCGTATTTAAAATTTGCGACAGTCAAAAATTATTTTTTGAAAAATTTACTATAGAAAAGGCAATCCTCGGCGTATTTAAAATTTACGACCGTAAAAAATAATTTTTTGAGAAATTTACTATAGAAAAGGCAATCCTCGGTATATTTAAAATTTGCGACAATAAAAAATTATTTTTTGGAAAATTCACTATAGAAAAGGCAATACTCGGTTATTTTAAATTTTCGACAGTAAAAAATTATTTTTTGAAAAATTTACTATAGAAAAGGCAATCCTCGGCGTATTTAAAATTTGGGACAGTAAAAAATTATTTTTTGAAAAATTACTATAGAAAAGGCAATCCTCGGCGTATTAAAAATTTGCGACCTTAAAAAATAATTTTTTGAGAAATTTACTATAGAAAAGGCAATCCTCGGCGTATTTAAAATTTCGGACACAAAAAAATTATTTTTTGAAAAATTTACTATAGAAAAGGCAATCCTCGGCGTATTTAAAATTTGCGACAGTAAAAAACTATTTTTTGACAAATTCATTATAGAAAAGCCAATCCTCGGCGTATTTAAAATTTGCGACCGTAAAAAATATTATTTTGACAAATTCACTATAGAAAAGGCAATCCTCGGCGTATTTAAAATTTGCGACAACAAAAAATTATTTTTTGAAAAATTTACTATAGAAAAGGCAATCCTCGGCGTATTTAAAATTTGCGACAGTAAAAAATTATTTTTTGAAAAATTTACTATAGAAAAGGCAATCCTCGGCGTATTTAAAATTTGCGACAGTAAAAAATTATTTTTTGAAAAATTTACTATAGAAAAGGCAATCCTCGGCGTATTTAAAATTTGCGACCGTAAAATATTATTTTTTGAAAAATTTACTATAGAAAAGGCAATCCTCGGCGTATTTAAAATTTGCGACAGTAAAAAATTATTTTTTGAAAAATTTACTATAGAAAAGGCAATCCTCGGCGTATTTAAAATTTGCGACCGTAAAAAATAATTTTTTGAGAAATTTACTATAGAAAAGGCAATCCTCGGTATATTTAAAATTTGCGACAATAAAAAATTATTTTTTGGAAAATTCACTATAGAAAAGGCAATACTCGGTTATTTTAAATTTTCGACAGTAAAAAATTATTTTTTGAAAAATTTACTATATAAAAGGCAATCCTCGGCGTATTTAAAATTTGGGACAGTAAAAAATTATTTTTTGAAAAATTTACTATAGAAAAGGCAATCCTCGGCGTATTAAAAATTTGCGACCTTAAAAAATAATTTTTTGAGAAATTTACTATAGCAAAGGCAATCCTCGGTATATGTAAAATTTGCGACAGTAAAAAATTATTTTTTGGCAAATTGACTATAGTAAAGGCAATCCTCGGTATATTTAAAATTTGCGACAATAAAAAATTATTTTTTGGCAAATTCACTATAGAAAAGGCAATACTCGGTTATTTTAAATTTTCGACAGTAAAAAATTATTTTTTGACAAATTCACCATAGAAAAGGTAATCCTCGGCGTATTTAAAATTTGCGACAGTAAAATATTATTTTTTGAAAAATTTACTATAGAAAAGGCAATCCTCGGCATATTTAAAATTTGCGACAGTAAAAAATTATTTTTTGAAAAATTTACTATATAAAAGGCAATCCTCGGCGTATTAAAAATTTGCGACCGTAAAAAATAATTTTTTGAGAAATTTACTATAGAAAAGGCAATCCTCGGTATATTTAAAATTTGCGACAGTAAAAAATTATTTTTTTGCAAATTCACTATAGAAAAGGCAATCCTCGGGGTATTTAAAAGTTTCGACAGTAAAAAATTATTTTTTGACAAATTCACCATAGAAAAGGTAATCCTCGGCGTATTTAAAATTTGCGACAGTAAAATATTATTTTTTGAAAAATTTACTATAGAAAAGGCAATCCTCGGCGTATTTAAAATTTGCGACCGTAAAATATTATTTTTTGAAAAATTTACTATAGAAAAGGCAATCCTCGGCGTATTTAAAATTTGCGACAGTAAAAAATTATTTTTTGAAAAATTTACTATAGAAAAGGCAATCCTCGGCGTATTTAAAATTTACGACCGTAAAAAATAATTTTTTGAGAAATTTACTATAGAAAAGGCAATCCTCGGTATATTTAAAATTTGCGACAATAAAAAATTATTTTTTGGAAAATTCACTATAGAAAAGGCAATACTCGGTTATTTTAAATTTTCGACAGTAAAAAATAATTTTTTGTGAAAATTTACTATAGAAAAGGCAATCCTCGGCGTATTTAAAATTTGGGACAGTAAAAAATTATTTTTTGAAAAATTTACTATAGAAAAGGCAATCCTCGGCGTATTAAAAATTTGCGACCTTAAAAAATAATTTTTTGAGAAATTTACTATAGAAAAGGCAATCCTCGGCGTATTTAAAATTTCGGACAGTAAAAAATTATTTTTTGAAAAATTTACTATAGAAAAGGCAATCCTCGGCGTATTTAAAATTTGCGACAGTAAAAAACTATTTTTTGACAAATTCATTATAGAAAAGCCAATCCTCGGCGTATTTAAAATTTGCGACCGTAAAAAATATTATTTTGACAAATTCACTATAGAAAAGGCAATCCTCGGCGTATTTAAAATTTGCGACAACAAAAAATTATTTTTTGAAAAATTTACTATAGAAAAGGCAATCCTCGGCGTATTTAAAATTTGCGACAGTAAAAAATTATTTTTTGAAAAATTTACTATAGAAAAGGCAATCCTCGGCGTATTTAAAATTTGCGACAGTAAAAAATTATTTTTTGAAAAATTTACTATAGAAAAGGCAATCCTCGGCGTATTTAAAATTTGCGACCGTAAAATATTATTTTTTGAAAAATTTACTATAGAAAAGGCAATCCTCGGCGTATTTAAAATTTGCGACAGTAAAAAATTATTTTTTGAAAAATTTACTATAGAAAAGGCAATCCTCTGCGTATTTAAAATTTGCGACCGTAAAAAATTATTTTTTGAGAAATTTACTATAGAAAAGGCAATCCTCGGTATATTTAAAATTTGCGACAATAAAAAAATATTTTTTGGAAAATTCACTATAGAAAAGGCAATACTCGGTTATTTTAAATTTTCGACAGTAAAAAATTATTTTTTGAAAAATTTACTATATAAAAGGCAATCCTCGGCGTATTTAAAATTTGGGACAGTAAAAAATTATTTTTTGAAAAATTTACTATAGAAAAGGCAATCCTCGGCGTATTAAAAATTTGCGACCTTAAAAAATAATTTTTTGAGAAATTTACTATAGCAAAGGCAATCCTCGGTATATGTAAAATTTGCGACAGTAAAAAATTATTTTTTGGCAAATTGACTATAGTAAAGGCAATCCTCGGTATATTTAAAATTTGCGACAATAAAAAATTATTTTTTGGCAAATTCACTATAGAAAAGGCAATACTCGGTTATTTTAAATTTTCGACAGTAAAAAATTATTTTTTGACAAATTCACCATAGAAAAGGTAATCCTCGGCGTATTTAAAATTTGCGACAGTAAAATATTATTTTTTGAAAAATTTACTATAGAAAAGGCAATCCTCGGCATATTTAAAATTTGCGACAGTAAAAAATTATTTTTTGAAAAATTTACTATATAAAAGGCAATCCTCGGCGTATTAAAAATTTGTGAACCGTAAAAAATAATTTTTTGAGAAATTTACTATAGAAAAGGCAATCCTCGATATATTTAAAATTTGCGACAGTAAAAAATTATTTTTTTGCAAATTCACTATAGAAAAGGCAATCCTCGGGGTATTTAAAAGTTTCGACAGTAAAAAATTATTTTTTGACAAATTCACCATAGAAAAGGTAATCCTCGGCGTATTTAAAATTTGCGACAGTAAAATATTATTTTTTGAAAAATTTACTATAGAAAAGGCAATCCTCGGCGTATTTAAAATTTGCGACAGTAAAAAATTGTTTTTTGAAAAATTTACTATAGAAAAGGCAATCCTCGGCGTATTTAAAATTTGCGAACGTAAAAAATAATTTTTTGAGAAATTTACTATAGAAAAGGCAATCCTCGGTATATTTAAAATTTGCGACAATAAAAAATTATTTTTTGGCAAATTCACTATAGAAAAGGCAATACTCGGTTATTTTAAAATTTCGACAGTAAAAAATTATTTTTTGACAAATTCACCATAGAAAAGGTAATCCTCGGCGTATTTAAAATTTGCGACAGTAAAATATTATTTTTTGAAAAATTTACTATAGAAAAGGCAATCCTCGGCGTATTTAAAATTTGCGACAGTAAAAAATTATTTTTTGAAAAATTTACTATATAAAAGGCAATCCTCGGCGTATTAAAAATTTGCGACCGTAAAAAATAATTTTTTGAGAAATTTACTATAGAAAAGGCAATCCTCGGTATATTTAAAATTTGCGACAGTAAAAAATTATTTTTTTGCAAATTCACTATAGAAAAGGCAATACTCGGTTATTTTAAATTTTCGACAGTAAAAAATTATTTTTTGACAAATTCACCATAGAAAAGGTAATCCGCGGCGTATTTAAAATTTGCGATAGTAAAATATTATTTTTTGAAAAATTTACTATAGAAAAGGCAATCCTCGGCGTATTTAAAATTTGCGACAGTAAAAAATTATTTTTTGAAAAATTTACTATAGAAAAGGCAATCCTCGGTATATTTAAAATTTGCGACAATAAAAAATTATTTTTTGGCAAATTCACTATAGAAAAGGCAATACTCGGTTATTTTAAATTTTCGACAGTAAAAAATTATTTTTTGACAAATTCACCATAGAAAAGGTAATCCTCGGCGTATTTAAAATTTGCGACAGTAAAATATTATTTTTTGAAAATTGACTATAGAAAAGGCAATCCTCGGTGTATTTAAAATTTGCGACAGTAAAAATTTATTTTTTGAAAAATTTACTATAGAAAAGGCAATCCTCGGCGTATTAAAAATTTGCGACCTTAAAAAATAATTTTTTTAGAAATTTACTATAGCAAAGGCAATCCTCGGTATATGTAAAATTTGCGACAGCAAAAAATTATTTTTTGAAAAATTTACTATAGAAAAGGCAATCCTCGGCGTATTTTAAATTGGCGACAGTAAAAAATTATTTTTTGAAAAATTTACTATAGAAACGGCAATCCTCGGCGTATTTAAAATTTGCGACAGTAAAAAATTATTTTTTGAAAAATTTACTATAGAAAAGGCAATCCTCGGCGTATTTAAAATTTGCGACAGTAAAAAATTATTTTTTGAAAAATTTACTATAGAAAAGGCAATCCTCGGCGTATTAAAAATTTGCGACCTTAAAAAATAATTTTTTGAGAAATTTACTATAGCAAAGGCAATCCTCGGTATATGTAAAATTTGCGACAGTAAAAAATTATTTTTTGGCAAATTGACTATAGAAAAGGCAATCCTCGGTATATTTAAAATTTGCGACAATAAAAAATTATTTTTTGGCAAATTCACTATAGAAAAGGCAATACTCGGTTATTTTAAATTTTCGACAGTAAAAAATTATTTTTTGACAAATTCACCATAGAAAAGGTAATCCTCGGCGTATTTAAAATTTGCGACAGTAAAATATTATTTTTTGAAAAATTTACTATAGAAAAGGCAATCCTCGGCGTATTTAAAATTTGCGACAGTAAAAAATTATTTTTTGAAAAATTTACTATATAAAAGGCAATCCTCGGCGTATTATAAATTTGCGACCGTAAAAAATAATTTTTTGAGAAATTTACTATAGAAAAGGCAATCCTCGGTATATTTAAAATTTGCGACAGTAAAAAATTATTTTTTTGCAAATTCACTATAGAAAAGGCAATCCTCGGGGTATTTAAAATTTGCGACAGTAAAAAATAATTTTTTGAAAAATTTACTATAGAAAAGGCAATCCTCGGCGTATTTAAAATTTGCGACAATAAAAAATTATTTTTTGAAAAATTTACTATAGAAAAGGCAATCCTCGGCGTATTTAGAATTTGCGACAGTAAAAAATTATTTATTGAAAAATTTACTATAGAAAAGGCAATCCTCGGCGTAATTAAAATTTGCGACAGTAAAAATTTATTTTTTTGACGAATTCACTATAGAAAAGGCAATCCTCGGCGTATTTAAAATTTGCGACAGTAAACAATTATTTTTGAAAACTTTACTATAGGAAAGGCAATCCTCGGCGTATTTAAAATTTGCGACAGTAAAAATTTATTTTTTGACAAATTCACTATAGAAAAGGCAATCCTCGGCGTATTAAAAATTTGCGACAGTAAAAAATAATTTTTTGAGAAATTTACTATAAAAAAGGCAATCCTCGGCGTATTTAAAATTTGCGACAATAAAAAATTATTTTTTGGCAATTTCACTGTAGAAAAGGCAATACTCGGTTATTTTAAATTTTCGACAGTAAAAAATTATTTCTTGACAAATTCACCATAGAAAAGGTAATCCTCGGCGTATTTAAAATTTGCGACAGTAAAATATTATTTTTTGAAAAATTTACTATAGAAAAGGCAATCCTCGGCGTATTTAAAATTTGCGACAGTAAAAAATTATTTTTTGAAAAATTTACTATATAAAAGGCAATCCTCGGCGTATTAAAAATTTGCGACCGTAAAAAATAATTTTTTGAGAAATTTACTATAGAAAAGGCAATCCTCGTATATTTAAAATTTGCGACAGTAAAAAATTATTTTTTTGCAAATTCACTATATAAAAGGCAATACTCGTTATTTTAAATTTTCGACAGTAAAAAATTATTTTTTGACAAATTCACCATAGAAAAGGTAATCCGCGGCGTATTTAAAATTTGCGACAGTAAAATATTATTTTTTGAAAAATTTACTATAGAAAAGGCAATCCTCGGCGTATTTAAAATTTGCGACAGTAAAAAATTATTTTTTGAAAAATTTACTATAGAAAAGGCAATCCTCGGCGTATTTAAAATTTGCGACCGTAAAAAATAATTTTTTTGAGAAATTTACTATAGAAAAGGCAATCCTCGGTATATTTAAAATTTGCGACAATAAAAAATTATTTTTTGGCAAATTCACTATAGAAAAGGCAATACTCGGTTATTTTAAATTTTCGACAGTAAAAAATTATTTTTTGACAAATTCACCATAGAAAAGGTAATCCTCGGCGTATTTAAAATTTGCGACAGTAAAATATTATTTTTTGAAAAATTTACTATAGAAAAGGCAATCCTCGGCGTATTTAAAATTTGCGACAGTAAAAAATTATTTTTTGGCAAAATTGACTATAGAAAAGGCAATCCTCGGTATATTTAAAATTTGCGACAATAAAAAATTATTTTTGGCAAATTCACTATAGAAAAGGAAATACTCGGCGTATTTAAAATTTGCGACAGTTAAAATATTATTTTTTGAAAAATTTACTATAGAAAAGGCTGTTCAGTAAAAAAAGCCTTCTTTACTGGTTGATGGTTTATTAAAAAGTAGTAAAATATGTACATTTAATTATCCTATTTATACAAAATTAGTCTGGGAAATAAAATTAAAAATTACCAAAAAGTGCTTAGTTCACAATATATTGTGAGAATGAAAATTCTCCCATGAAAGGTGAGTAGCACGAGATAGGTACATACATACAGGTGGTGATAGGTACGTACGTACAATCAAGAAAAAACTGCTGCGTCTGGAGTTCGCATGGTAGAATTTTCTGGTGAAATATGAATTCCCTCAGAATGGATGCGACGTGAGAATTAATTTGTGTGATTAGCGCTGGGCTAATCATCCTGCCCCCTTGGGTTGCTGCGCAACACAAAATCGTCATTGTTGTCCGGCTGGGTCCGTCTTGCGGGTATTGGAGGTATGGAATAGCAATGTGGTGGCATGTTCCTGGAGCAAACCCCGTGGTTCCATTTGGTAACCATCCAATAGCTGCATCCGATCATAAGAGCTGCCAGAAGCATGTAGCTAATGGTGTAATGATGTATGTCGTGATTCGATATTCCTTGGGGCAATGCTTCCGAGTACTGCTTGAGATCCTTGAGCTTTTTGGTCAGCACATCTATTTCATGATCGTTGGATTTTAGATGAAGCTCTGAGGAAATGTATGGGTGCCCTCTTTTTGCTGAATGTAGGTCTTCATCCAAGGATAGACTTAAATTTATGCGTGGAATAAATGCTGATATAGTCTTGCTCTGATAACGCCCGTGACCAGTGATCGTCATAGAGGTCTGTTTGATTGAACAATCTGGACGAAGTTTCAGAATTCCACTTTTCTGTAGAGTCTTAAGTGTTACTGCTGTGCCACATACAATGTTGAATGTGGTTTCACTGTCGAGATGGTAGAGCCAACTGTTTGGAGTATGCAGCTGTATCCAAAGATTGGATCGATTTGAGCTGCGAAAGTGGCAGTTGGAAGAGAGCGTTTGTCTGTGGTTGAGCAGCTCCATTTCGCACTGGCTGACGTTGGCCTTTAGATTGAAGATGGGATGATTCTGGTCACATAGATACTGGTCTTCTCTTAAGTGTTGACATTTGTTTAACTCTGCTTGAGATAGTGGGTAATATCTCTCCCTGGGAAGACTCACGATGAGATAATCTGATGATGGCTTGATTAGCAGGAGTTTGTCTCCTTGTTGAATGGGAACAGGTATCATCTTGAATAACTGAAAGTATTCATCCAGGACGAGTGGAATCCGTATGTCAAATAAGATGTATGATTCTCCTATCCTGGTTCCGACTGTCATTAGATTGTAAAGAAGTAGCATGCCATCCTTAATATTTCCTGGAATAGTTAGAGTTGATGGAATATGGTCCTTTATTAAAGTCAACTGGTCTCGGAGTTGCATCGGGGTGATTAATAATGGGCTGATCTTGTTGTGGTGAATATCTGTTATGACGTCTAATAAAGCGTTTTGAGCTCTGTGGTAGTTTTGAAGAACTAGTGTGGTTAGAAGCGATAAGGCACTGAAAGCTTGTGTAGCTTGCTGCTCGAGCTGAACGTCATCAACAAACTTACTGAATGCGAGTATATGGTCCTGAATTGCCTTGAATTGTTTTTGAATTGACTCCTCTTGACGTTTCATGATATTGGTTGTAGTTTCTAAAACTGATGTTTGGTTTTTTGCTAGCTGCATTAAGTAACCCTCGTTGCTTCTTGTTTTTTCAATTTCTTCTTCAATGTACTTGGCATAGGATGAGTCCAAGATGCCAAATAGTTTGTTCGCAACGTTACCTACTAAGTCAAGAGGAGACCTTTTGTGTAGAACTCGGTCTCGGCCGCCTTGTTTGTGAAGAATTTCATTAGCTTCTTCAATTTGCGTGAGTTGATGTTGAAATTGGGAAAGTATTTCCAAACAGTGGTCTCTTCTGAGTGTTGTTGTATTGCATAACTTGCTTATTTCTCCAATGCATTTTCTGATTCCCGCTAGTTCGCTCCAGTAATTATCTAGCTTGTAGTATGCAAGAATGGTCCACTGGCTGTTTATTAGATGTGCATGTCCTAGTGATTCAAAGAATATTCCTGGATTACTTGAGAATGGTGTTACTTCAGTCGGCTCCCTTAGCGGGTTTCCGAAGGCTGGCATTATAAGTGAGGTTAGCATGAGCAGTTTTAAAGCAGCTGATGAGCTAATAGATCTTGCAGTGGGGCTTCTATTCGTCTCTGTAGCGTTAGTGGGATTTTTCTTGAAATTTTCCACAAATGGTGAGTTCTTCCAATTAGAATTGATTGGCAAGAACCTTCCTCGCAGCGGGTGATAGGGTCGTTTGTGTTTCATCCGCTTTGCTGGTGGCTCTCCTTCTACGTCCTTGTGAGATGGTCCTGGCACCTGATTAAAGGTTAGAAAGGATGTTTTCGGTTGCGTTCCCTCGACTGATTTGGAGTCGTTCCCGAGGTTGCTGCCACTGGCATTCCCTTTGAGATCTTCTGGTCTATATTGCTCCTCCGGCAAGGGGCAGAGGTTATGAATGGTCCGTTTAAAAATTCCAGAGGGGGTTTTGACACTAACGACTCTAGTAAGTTTGTCGGCGCCGTCGAAAGTTTCTAAGACGCGGCCTAGCGACCATTTCAATGGTGGTAAGTTCACCTCTCTTATCACGACTAAAGTTCCAGGTTTTAGATTTGGCTTTATACTCCTCCATTTGTTCCGCGTTTGCAGCTCCTGTAGGTATTCAGCCGACCAGCGCTGCCAAAATGTTTGTTGAATATGTTGAATTCGGCGAAATCTTGTTAATTTGTCGATGTCTCTTTCAGCAACATCAGTTTCGGCGCATGCTGTCAAGGGGCTTCCCGTCAAGAAGTGTCCTGGGGTTAGTGCCTCGAGGTCATTGGGATCTGAAGACATGGGTGTTATTGGCCTGGAATTAAGGATAGCCTCTATCTGGACAATTACTGTGTGTAATTCCTCGTATGTCAAATTGGCATTTCCCGTCTGGCGAATCAAGTGATTCTTGGCGGATTTCACTGCCGCTTCCCACAGTCCTCCGAAGTGAGGCGATCGTGGTGGTATAGGCTTCCACTCAATGTGATTTTTGATGCATAATTGAGCGAGTGATGACTGTAAATCCTGCGACAGGAGCATGTCCTTTAGTTCCTTTAAATGTGTTCGTGCTCCTAGGAAGTTCGTTGCGTTGTCGCAAAAGATAGTAGCACACAGACCTCTCCGGGCAATGAATCTTTTTAGAGCGTTAAGGAAAGCTTCGGCACTCAGATCACTGACCAATTCTAAATGGACAGCCTTTGTAGTGAAGCATACAAAGACAGCTATGTACGCCTTTGTAGGTGTCTTTCCTCGTAGTTTGTAATGAATCATGATGGGTCCACAAAAGTCGACTCCTGTGGTGTGAAAGGGTCTTGTCGGCTTCACCCGTTCCACAGGTAGCTCTCCCATCATTTGATCAACGGGCTACGGCTTACATCTGAAGCAACGGATACATCTATGGACAGTATGGCGCGCCAACCTTCTAGCGTCTATGACCCAGTATTTCTGCCTCGCGATTGCCGTTAGCGCTTGAGGTGCTGCGTGCATATGTTGGTTGTGTAGATAATTGAATAGAAGTTCACTCAGTTTGTGGTCCTTGGGCAGAAGAATCTGGTTCTTGGCCTCTTGGCTGAGTTCTGAATTTTTCAGCCGTACGCCGACCTTTATGATTCCTGTAGAGGCGTCTACAAACGGCGCCAAATGTTGAATAGAATGGTGAGAATCAAGTGCTGCCCCTTTCTTTAATGATGAGTACTCGTGCTCGAATGCTGTGCGTTGAATATTTTTTATGATTCCGTTCAAGGCAATGTCCAGCTCTGCAATGGATACTTCGCCAATCTTCCTCGATCCCTTGGGAGATTTGCAATTTTGCAAGAATCTGAAACAGTACGCAAAAATTCTCTGTAATTTTAAAAATGAGTTACAATGATTCACAGGTGTGACTAGATCAACATGTTTGACTCGTTGTATGGCTGTGAAGACGGATTTTTTTGGTTTGGCTTCTGGAATCTCGTCTGGTATCTTGAAGGCAAATGTGGGCCATTTTTCTTCAGGTTCAGATAGATACCTTGGACCTTTGAACCACACAGTTGATTGGCTGAGGGCATCCGGGAACATTCCACGGGAGATTATGTCAGCTGGATTTTGTGTTCCTTCAATGTGTCTCCATTGCTGTGGCTGAGTCAATTGTTGTATTTTTTCAACCCGATGTGCTATGAAGGTACTCCACGTATAAGACGGTGATGAGATCCAGGCGAGTACAATGGTAGAGTCAGTATGATACACAATTCTTGAAGGGTTTATTTGCATGCATTGAGATACTCTTTCCACTAATTCTGTCATGAGTAGCGCGGCACATAGTTCCAATCTTGCAAGCGTAGTAGCCTTTACTGGTGCTAGTCGTGACTTGGCGCATAACAGTCTTACTCTGATTTCTCCTTGCGTATTCATTGATCTCAGGTAGCAGCAAGCCCCATAGGCGGACTCACTGGAGTCTGAAAAGGCGTGTAATTGGATGTTGACTGAGTTTGAAAATAGTACATGTCTTGGAATTTTTATTGCTCGTAATCCTGGTAGACTCTTCTTAAATTTCATCCATTTATTTTTGTAAACTGCGGGTAGTTCTTCGTCCCACGAGCATTTGGCCTTCCAGAGGTCTTGTAGAAATAGCTTTCCTAATACCGTTACTGGTCCTATTAACCCAAGAGGATCGAAAATACGGGCTACTTCGGATAACACTGTGCGTTTGGTAAGTCCTTGT
Organism: Dioctria rufipes; assembly: GCA_963924295.1. NCBI lineage: Eukaryota > Metazoa > Arthropoda > Insecta > Diptera > Asilidae > Dioctria > Dioctria rufipes. The sequence goes on from CAWUPM010000458.1 coordinate 33,301, forward strand.
GTTTCACCTTCAGTTGCTTGATACTGAAAACTGTCTTCCTTTGGTTGCCAGATTAATCCGAGAGTTTTCGTTACTTCGCCATTGTCAATGAGTAGCATCTTCTCTTTGTGATCTTCTGGTACATTTCTCAAGGTGTCTGGGTGGTTAGCACAAAATTTCCTTAACTCGAAATCGCCGCCTTTCAGGAGCTCTATTAGGTCATTCTTTAATTTGAGCATGCTTTGTTTAGAGTCAGCTCCTGTCAGAATGTCGTCGACATAGGTATTTCCTAAAATCATATTCGCAGCTTCGGGAAATGTATCGTATTCTGCTAAGGCTAATTGATTCAAGCATCTCGTCGCGAGGAATGGAGCGGCGGCTGTTCCGTAAGTTACGGTATTTAGCTGGTATGTTTGCAGAGTCTTCTCTCTGTCATCCCTCCATAAAATTAGTTGGTACTTTCTGTCGTTTGGGTGGACACTGATCTGCCGATACATTTTGCAGATGTCTGCTGTCATTGCGTACTTGTACATTCTGAATTTTGTTATGATGGTGAAAAGATCTGGCTGAACGGTGGGACCAACCATCAAGATATCATTGAGGGATCTTCCGGATGATGTTTTCGCTGAGGCATCAAATACTACACGGAATTTGGGCTTGTTGGTATGTGCCTTTGCTACACAGTGATGGGGCATGTAGTAATGATCGGTAGGAATGGCTTCCTTTGCTATCGGTTGCATGTGGCCGAGTTCTTGGTATTCTGTCATGAAATCATGATATTGCCTCTTAAGATCGGCATTTCTCTCCAATTTTCTTTCTAATGCATAGAAGCGCTTTGAAGCAATTTCCAGGGACGACCCCAAAGTAGTTGGTAGCTCACGAAAGGGTAGTTTGACGATGTATTGTCCTGACGCGGATCTTTGGAAGGTATTTTGGAAATGCTCCTCACCGAGCAGTTCTTCTCTTGACTTGTACTTGGATGGTGAATCGTGTTGCTCCAACTCCCAAAATTGTTGCAACTGTTTGTCCAGTGCTGAAACTGAGGGTTGTGTTGCGATGTGACAACTTTGAGTGCAGCCAGCTTGAGTTGGCACCTTTCCTGCAAGAATCCATCCAAAGTGGGTGTTTTGAAGCAGTGGCAGATTGTGTAGTCTTATTTGACCTTCTTGCAAGAGTTGAAAGAATAATTCAGCTCCCAGTAACATGTCGATGGCCTGAGGTTTATAGAACGCGGGGTCAGCTAGCTGGATGCTAGTTGGAATATCCCAGTTCGATGTTTTGATGTATTGTGACGGCTGGCGGTCGCTGATAGTTTTTAAGATAACAGCATTGATGACTGCTGAAAAGCTCTTCACTCTTGAATGTATCGTGAGAGTGGTTTCGTACTTAGCAGTTGTTGCGATTCCACCAACACCACTAATCGGCAGTGAAGTTTTGCTGCGTGGTAGTCCCAGAGCCTGTACGAGTCGTTCGCAGATAAAGTGGAGCTGTGAGCCCGAGTCCAAGAGTACCCTACAGTTGACCGGGACTCCTGAGGCATTAGTGACCTTGATTATTGCTGTTGCTAATAGAATCTGCGAGCGTGTTGACGCCTGTAAGCTAGATATTTGTGAGTTTGTTGTCTCAGATGGAGTAGAACGACTAATCTCCTGGAACTGAGAAGTGGACTCAAGTTGTCTGGTAGCTCCTGAACTGCCTCTGCTCACTTGTTGGTAGTTCATTGGTGCCAAGTCTGTGCTCCGACGAACGATGCCTTGTCGTGATTTAGCTTGAATAAGGTTTCTTGGCTTCTCTGGTTGACGAGAGTTGTGTATTAATGTGTTATGACGTTTGCCACATTTCATACAGCCTCTTGATGTGCAATCATGTACTGTATGGTCTAGCTTTAGGCAATTGGGGCACAATTTGAACTGCCTGATGAGCTGAATCCGATTATCTAATGTTGCATAGAGGAATTTTGGGCACCTAAAAACTCCATGATCTGCCTTGCATACTGCGCACTTCAATACCTGGGATGATGCCGTCAACGTAGATACCCTCTTGCGTTCTTCCTTCGTCTGGATTACTTCAAGCATCTGAAACCTTGTTTCCATGAATTTGAAGAAATCGTCCATTGTCTGCAATTCGTGAGGTGCGTTAAGTGACTGCTCATATAATCTCCTGGATTCCTTATCGAGCTTCTGAGTGAGTAAATGAAGCAGTATGGGATTCCACTGCTTGATCTCGATGCCACTGTTCTCCAATGCTAGTAGACATTCCTTGCTAGTGTCATGCAATCTTTTGATTCCCGAGCCTGATTCGGTTGTGAGAGCTGCTTGATATAGTAACTGATTGAGAGTTGCTGTTACTATAGCCCTCGGATTGTCATACCTCTCTAAGAGTAACTTCCAAGCCACTGAGTAGTTGTCGTCAGTAGCTTGTAAATGTTTTATTAGTCCGCTGGGTTCACCTGTGAGATTTGTCTTCAAGTAGTATAATTTTTCGGCCCCACCCAGAGGCCTGTTATGAATGAGTTGACTGTACAAATCTTTGAACTGCCCCCATTTGGTGTAGTTTCCATCAAAGATTGGAAGTGTTAACTTTGGAAGTTTAACGTTTCCATTAATCGTGGTCACTGATTGTTCGTCAAGCTTTCCTTGTAGCCTTGTTGCTGTTTCTTGGAAATGATCTTCAATCTTCGTATATTCGCGAATATCGTAGGAGTCATCATCAAGTTCTGCCATTATTTGCCCATGTAAGGAGGCTATAGTGTCCCAATATTGATTGATGGACCTCAGTTTTTGTGTGTAGTATGCCCTGGGATGTGGATCTGCATGTTCGCGTTCAATTACCTTGATGATTCGCTCTAGTGCAGCAATAGTGGCCTTCACTTGTTTTCTCATTTTCAGGCTTCCAGTCAGTGGCACTAATTCGTCATGGTGCTCGGGCTCGTCTGTATGTGATGATGTGGCGGTCGTTACCTCGAGTCGCTCACTCAATCTTTGCAAGAATTCATTGTAGACCTTCTCTACTTGATTAAAGTAGTTTTTCACAAAGTAAGAATGCTCTTTGTTGAAGTCCTCACTTTCAACTATTTCGTCGTGATTCTCGCAAAACTTAGTCCATAAGCCATTGAGCCTTTCTTCATAGCTTTTCGTGTTTTCTATAGTTCTCCGCTCAATGCTTTCCTTCCTGAAATTCTCAAGAAGTTGAGAAATTGACTTGCCAATTCCTGACTGTGCTGCGGTTAGATTTTGCATGTTGATTTGCTTCTGACTTTAACACTGCTGTTCTGTCCAAAATATATTGCCTGGGGTTGCCTATGTACGGCTGTTCTTCTTAGTATTGGGTCTTCTTGAGGTAACTGCTAGCCCGCAATCAAAAACTACTGCTACCGCGTAGTAAACACTGGAACCCTTTGCCTTTGTATATGTAGATGAGTGATACGGCTGTGCTGCTGTTGTCTCTTGTAGTAATAACTAGAGAGCTTATTGTTTTTTTTATAGATGATAAGACTTGGTAGTGAAGTATTGAAACATTCAATACATCACGTCGGGGTCACCAAAATGTTCAGTAAAAAAAGCCTTCTTTACTGGTTGATGGTTTATTAAAAAGTAGTAAAATATGTACATTTAATTATCCTATTTATACAAATTAGTCTGGGAAATAAAATTAAAAATTACCAAAAAGTGCTTAGTTCACAATATATGGTGAGAATGAAAATTCTCCCATGAAAGGTGAGTAGCACGAGATAGGTACATACATACAGGTGGTGATAGGTACGTACGTACAATCAAGAAAAAACTGCTGCGTCTGGAGTTCGCATGGTAGAATTTTCCGGTGAAATATGAATTCCCTCAGAATTGATGCGACGTGAGAATTAATTTGTGTGATTAGCGCTGGGCTAATCAAACTGCATAGGAAAGGCCACCAGAAATCATGTCACACACTAAGGGTTTTTGTGGCATATTTTTGAAACTAGCAAGTCCCGGTCAGAAATATTTTACTTTTACATTCCTCTCATTATTCCGCGTCCAACGAGCGCTCATTCGTCAAAATCGGGGACAAAAGATGTTAATCGAAATTTCGCAAAATGGCAGGACTATAGGCTTTGCACTTTTTTCATTCAAAAAATACCTTGTGACCGATCTTGACGATTGAGGGTTTATTTTAACGTGGAAAGGAATACAAAGCGATCTAAAAAGGAATTTTGCTAAATAAATATATAGTTTTGAAAATAGACCAAAAAAAACTGCATAGGAAAGGCCACCAGAAATCATGTCACACACTAAGGGTTTTTGTGGCATATTTTTGAAACTAGCAAGTCCCGGTCAGAAATATTTTACTTTTACATTCCTCTCATTATTTCGCGTCCAACGAGCGCTCATTCGTCAAAATCAGGGACAAAAAATTTTAATCGAAATTTCGCAAAATGGCATGGACTATAGGCTTTGCACTTTTTTCATTCAAAAAATACCTTGTGACCGATCTTCACGATTGAGGGTTTATTTTAACGTGGAAAGGAATACAAAGCGATCTAATAAGGAATTTTGCTAAATAAATATATGGTTTTTAAAATAGACCAAAAAAACTGCATAGGAAAGGCCACCAGAAATCAGGTCACACACTAACGGTTTTTGTGGCATATTTTTGAAACTAGCAAGTCTCGGTCAGAAATATTTTACTGTTAGATTCCTCTCATTATTCCGCGTCCAACGAGCGCTCATTCGTCAAAATCGGGGACAAAAGATGTTAATCGAAATTTCGCAAAATGGCAGGACTATAGGCTTTGCACTTTTTTCATTCAAAAAATACCTTGTGACCGATCTTGACGATTGAGGGTTTATTTTAACGTGGAAAGGAATACAAAGCGATCTAAAAAGGAATTTTGCTAAATAAATGTCTAGTTTTTAAAATAGACCAAAAAAACTGCATAGGAAAGGCCACCAGAAATCAGGTCACACACTAAGGGTTTTTGTGGCATATTTTTGAAACTAGCAAGTCTCGGTCAGAAATATTTTACTGTTAGATTCCTCTCATTATTCCGCGTCCAACGAGCGCTCATTCGTCAAAATCGGGGACAAAAAATGTTAATCGAAATTTCGCAAAATGGCAGGACTATAGGCTTTGCACTTTTTTCATTCAAAAAATACCTTGTGACCGATCTTGACGATTGAGGGTTTATTTTAACGTGGAAAGGAATACAAAGCGATCTAAAAAGGAATTTTGCTAAATAAATATATAGTTTTGAAAATAGACCAAAAAAACTGCATAGGAAAGGCCACCAGAAATCAGGTCACACACTAAGGGTTTTTGTGGCATATTTTTGAAACTAGGAAGTCTCGGTCAGAAATATTTTACTGTTATATTCCTCTCATTATTCCGCGTCAAACGAGCGCACATTCGTCAAAATCGGGGACAAAAAATGTTAATCGAAATTTCGCAAAATGGCAGGACTATAGGCTTTGCACTTTTTTCATTCAAAAAATACCTTGTGACCGATCTTGACGGTTGAGGGTTTATTTTAAAGTGGAAAGGAATACAAAGCGATCTAAAGAGGAATTTTGCTAAATAAATGTCTAGTTTTTAAAATAGACCAAAAAAAAACTGCATAGGAAAGCCACCAGAAATCAGGTCACACACTAAGGGTTTTTGTGGCATATTTTTGAAACTAGGAAGTCTCGGTCAGAAATATTTTACTGTTAGATTCCTCTCATTATTCCGCGTCCAATGAGCGCTCATTCATCAAAATCGGGACAAAAAATTTTAATCGAAATTTCGCAAAATGGCATGGACTATAGGCTTTGCACTTTTTTCATTCAAAAAATACCTTGTGACCAATCTTGACGATTGAGGGTTTATTTTAACATGGAAAGGAATACAAAGCGATCTAAAAAGGAATTTTGCTAAATAAATATATAGTTTTTAAAATAGACCAAAAAAACTGCATAGGAAAGGCCACCAGAAATCAGGTCACACACTAAGGGTTTTTGTGGCATATTTTTGAAACTAGCAAGTCCCAGTCAGAAATATTTTACTGTTACATTCCTCTCATTATTCCGCGTCAAACGAGCGCTCATTCATCAAAATCGGGGACAAAATATTTTAATCGAAATTTCGCAAAATGGCATGGACTATAGGCTTTGCACTTTTTTCATTCAAAAAATACCTTGTGACCGATCTTGACGATTGAGGGTTTATTTTAACGTGGAAAGGAATACAAAGCGATCTAAAAAGGAATTTTGCTAAATAAATATATAGTTTTGAAAATAGACCAAAAAAACTGCATAGGAAAGGCCACCAGAAATCAGGTCACACACTAAGGGTTTTTGTGGCATATTTTTGAAACTAGGAAGTCTCGGTCAGAAATATTTTACTGCTATATTCCTCTCATTATTCCGCGTCAAACGAGCGCACATACGTCAAAATCGGGGACAAAAAATGTTAATCGAAATTTCGCAAAATGGCAGGAATATAGGCTTTGCACTTTTTTCATTCAAAAAATACCTTGTGACCGATCTTGACGGTTGAGGGTTTATTTTAACGTGGAAAGGAATACAAAGCGATCTAAAAAGGAATTTTGCTAAATAAATGTCTAGTTTTTAAAATAGACCAAAAAAAAACTGCATAGGAAAGGCCACCAGAAATCAGGTCACACACTAAGGGTTTTTGTGGCATATTTTTGAAACTAGCAAGTCTCGGTCAGAAATATTTTACTGTTAGATTCCTCTCATTATTCCGCGTCCAACGAGCGCTCATTCGTCAAAATCGGGGACAAAAAATGTTAATCGAAATTTCGCAAAATGGCAGGACTATAGGCTTTGCACTTTTTTCATTCAAAAAATACCTTGTGACCGATCTTCACGATTGAGGGTTTATTTTAACGTGGAAAGGAATACAAAGCGATCTAATAAGGAATTTTGCTAAATAAATATATGGTTTTTAAAATAGACCAAAAAAACTGCATAGGAAAGGCCACCAGAAATCAGGTCACACACTAACGGTTTTTGTGGCATATTTTTGAAACTAGCAAGTCTCGGTCAGAAATATTTTACTGTTAGATTCCTCTCATTATTCCGCGTCCAACGAGCGCTCATTCGTCAAAATCGGGGACAAAAGATGTTAATCGAAATTTCGCAAAATGGCAGGACTATAGGCTTTGCACTTTTTTCATTCAAAAAATACCTTGTGACCGATCTTGACGATTGAGGGTTTATTTTAACGTGGAAAGGAATACAAAGCGATCTAAAAAGGAATTTTGCTAAATAAATGTCTAGTTTTTAAAATAGACCAAAAAAACTGCATAGGAAAGGCCACCAGAAATCAGGTCACACACTAAGGGTTTTTGTGGCATATTTTTGAAACTAGCAAGTCTCGGTCAGAAATATTTTACTGTTAGATTCCTCTCATTATTCCGCGTCCAATGAGCGCTCATTCATCAAAATCGGGACAAAAAATTTTAATCGAAATTTCGCAAAATGGCATGGACTATAGGCTTTGCACTTTTTTCATTCAAAAAATACCTTGTGACCAATCTTGACGATTGAGGGTTTATTTTAACATGGAAAGGAATACAAAGCGATCTAAAAAGGAATTTTGCTAAATAAATATATAGTTTTTAAAATAGACCAAAAAAACTGCATAGGAAAGGCCACCAGAAATCAGGTCACACACTAAGGGTTTTTGTGGCATATTTTTGAAACTAGCAAGTCCCAGTCAGAAATATTTTACTGTTACATTCCTCTCATTATTCCGCGTCAAACGAGCGCTCATTCATCAAAATCGGGGACAAAATATTTTAATCGAAATTTCGCAAAATGGCATGGACTATAGGCTTTGCACTTTTTTCATTCAAAAAATACCTTGTGACCGATCTTGACGATTGAGGGTTTATTTTAACGTGGAAAGGAATACAAAGCGATCTAAAAAGGAATTTTGCTAAATAAATATATAGTTTTGAAAATAGACCAAAAAAACTGCATAGGAAAGGCCACCAGAAATCAGGTCACACACTAAGGGTTTTTGTGGCATATTTTTGAAACTAGGAAGTCTCGGTCAGAAATATTTTACTGCTATATTCCTCTCATTATTCCGCGTCAAACGAGCGCACATACGTCAAAATCGGGGACAAAAAATGTTAATCGAAATTTCGCAAAATGGCAGGAATATAGGCTTTGCACTTTTTTCATTCAAAAAATACCTTGTGACCGATCTTGACGGTTGAGGGTTTATTTTAACGTGGAAAGGAATACAAAGCGATCTAAAAAGGAATTTTGCTAAATAAATGTCTAGTTTTTAAAATAGACCAAAAAAAAACTGCATAGGAAAGGCCACCAGAAATCAGGTCACACACTAAGGGTTTTTGTGGCATATTTTTGAAACTAGCAAGTCTCGGTCAGAAATATTTTACTGTTAGATTCCTCTCATTATTCCGCGTCCAACGAGCGCTCATTCGTCAAAATCGGGGACAAAAAATGTTAATCGAAATTTCGCAAAATGGCAGGACTATAGGCTTTGCACTTTTTTCATTCAAAAAATACCTTGTGACCGATCTTCACGATTGAGGGTTTATTTTAACGTGGAAAGGAATACAAAGCGATCTAATAAGGAATTTTGCTAAATAAATATATAGTTTTTAAAATAGACCAAAAAAACTGCATAGGAAAGGCCACCAGAAATCAGGTCACACACTAACGGTTTTTGTGGCATATTTTTGAAACTAGCAAGTCTCGGTCAGAAATATTTTACTGTTAGATTCCTCTCATTATTCCGCGTCCAACGAGCGCTCATTCGTCAAAATCGGGGACAAAAGATGTTAATCGAAATTTCGCAAAATGGCAGGACTATAGGCTTTGCACTTTTTTCATTCAAAAAATACCTTGTGACCGATCTTGACGATTGAGGGTTTATTTTAACGTGGAAGGGAATACAAAGCGATCTAAAAAGGAATTTTGCTAAATAAATATATAGTTTTGAAAATAGACCAAAAAAAACTGCATAGGAAAGGCCACCAGAAATCATGTCACACACTAAGGGTTTTTGTGGCATATTTTTGAAACTAGCAAGTCCCGGTCAGAAATATTTTACTTTTACATTCCTCTCATTATTCCGCGTCCAACGAGCGCTCATTCGTCAAAATCGGGGACAAAAGATGTTAATCGAAATTTCGCAAAATGGCAGGACTATAGGCTTTGCACTTTTTTCATTCAAAAAACACCTTGTGACCGATCTTCACGATTGAGGGTTTATTTTAACGTGGAAAGGAATACAAAGCGATCTAATAAGGAATTTTGCTAAATAAATATATGGTTTTTAAAATAGACCAAAAAAACTGCATAGGAAAGGCCACCAGAAATCAGGTCACACACTAACGGTTTTTGTGGCATATTTTTGAAACTAGCAAGTCTCGGTCAGAAATATTTTACTGTTAGATTCCTCTCATTATTCCGCGTCCAACGAGCGCTCATTCGTCAAAATCGGGGACAAAAGATGTTAATCGAAATTTCGCAAAATGGCAGGACTATAGGCTTTGCACTTTTTTCATTCAAAAAATACCTTGTGACCGATCTTGACGATTGAGGGTTTATTTTAACGTGGAAAGGAATACAAAGCGATCTAAAAAGGAATTTTGCTAAATAAATGTCTAGTTTTTAAAATAGACCAAAAAAACTGCATAGGAAAGGCCACCAGAAATCAGGTCACACACTAAGGGTTTTTGTGGCATATTTTTGAAACTAGCAAGTCTCGGTCAGAAATATTTTACTGTTATATTTCTCTCATTATTCCGCGTCAAACGAGCGCACATTCGTCAAAATCGGGGACAAAAAATGTTAATCGAAATTTCGCAAAATGGCAGGACTATAGGCTTTGCACTTTTTTCATTCAAAAAATACCTTGTGACCGATCTTGACGGTTGAGGGTTTATTTTAAAGTGGAAAGGAATACAAAGCGATCTAAAAAGGAATTTTGCTAAATAAATGTCTAGTTTTTAAAATAGACCAAAAAAAAACTGCATAGGAAAGCCACCAGAAATCAGGTCACACACTAAGGGTTTTTGTGGCATATTTTTGAAACTAGGAAGTCTCGGTCAGAAATATTTTACTGTTAGATTCCTCTCATTATTCCGCGTCCAATGAGCGCTCATTCATCAAAATCGGGACAAAAAATTTTAATCGAAATTTCGCAAAATGGCATGGACTATAGGCTTTGCACTTTTTTCATTCAAAAAATACCTTGTGACCAATCTTGACGATTGAGGGTTTATTTTAACATGGAAAGGAATACAAAGCGATCTAAAAAGGAATTTTGCTAAATAAATATATAGTTTTTAAAATAGACCAAAAAAACTGCATAGGAAAGGCCACCAGAAATCAGGTCACACACTAAGGGTTTTTGTGGCATATTTTTGAAACTAGCAAGTCCCAGTCAGAAATATTTTACTGTTACATTCCTCTCATTATTCCGCGTCAAACGAGCGCTCATTCATCAAAATCGGGGACAAAATATTTTAATCGAAATTTCGCAAAATGGCATGGACTATAGGCTTTGCACTTTTTTCATTCAAAAAATACCTTGTGACCGATCTTGACGATTGAGGGTTTATTTTAACGTGGAAAGGAATACAAAGCGATCTAAAAAGGAATTTTGCTAAATAAATATATAGTTTTGAAAATAGACCAAAAAAACTGCATAGGAAAGGCCACCAGAAATCAGGTCACACACTAAGGGTTTTTGTGGCATATTTTTGAAACTAGGAAGTCTCGGTCAGAAATATTTTACTGCTATATTCCTCTCATTATTCCGCGTCAAACGAGCGCACATACGTCAAAATCGGGGACAAAAAATGTTAATCGAAATTTCGCAAAATGGCAGGACTATAGGCTTTGCACTTTTTTCATTCAAAAAATACCTTGTGACCGATCTTGACGGTTGAGGGTTTATTTTAACGTGGAAAGGAATACAAAGCGATCTAAAAAGGAATTTTGCTAAATAAATGTCTAGTTTTTAAAATAGACCAAAAAAAAACTGCATAGGAAAGGCCACCAGAAATCAGGTCACACACTAAGGGTTTTTGTGGCATATTTTTGAAACTAGCAAGTCTCGGTCAGAAATATTTTACTGTTAGATTCCTCTCATTATTCCGCGTCCAACGAGCGCTCATTCGTCAAAATCGGGGACAAAAAATGTTAATCGAAATTTCGCAAAATGGCAGGACTATAGGCTTTGCACTTTTTTCATTCAAAAAATACCTTGTGACCGATCTTCACGATTGAGGGTTTATTTTAACGTGGAAAGGAATACAAAGCGATCTAATAAGGAATTTTTCTAAATAAATATATAGTTTTTAAAATAGACCAAAAAAACTGCATAGGAAAGGCCACCAGAAATCAGGTCACACACTAACGGTTTTTGTGGCATATTTTTGAAACTAGCAAGTCTCGGTCAGAAATATTTTACTGTTAGATTCCTCTCATTATTCCGCGTCCAACGAGCGCTCATTCGTCAAAATCGGGGACAAAAGATGTTAATCGAAATTTCGCAAAATGGCAGGACTATAGGCTTTGCACTTTTTTCATTCAAAAAATACCTTGTGACCGATCTTGACGATTGAGGGTTTATTTTAACGTGGAAGGGAATACAAAGCGATCTAAAAAGGAATTTTGCTAAATAAATGTCTAGTTTTTAAAATAGACCAAAAAAACTGCATAGGAAAGGCCACCAGAAATCAGGTCACACACTAAGGGTTTTTGTGGCATATTTTTGAAACTAGCAAGTCTCGGTCAGAAATAGTTTACTGTTAGATTCCTCTCATTATTCCGCGTCCAATGAGCGCTCATTCATCAAAATCGGGACAAAAAATTTTAATCGAAATTTCGCAAAATGGCATGGACTATAGGCTTTGCACTTTTTTCATTCAAAAAATACCTTGTGACCAATCTTGACGATTGAGGGTTTATTTTAACATGGAAAGGAATACAAAGCGATCTAAAAAGGAATTTTGCTAAATAAATATATAGTTTTGAAAATAGACCAAAAAAACTGCATAGGAAAGGCCACCAGAAATCAGGTCACACACTAAGGGTTTTTGTGGCATATTTTTGAAACTAGCAAGTCCCGGTCAGAAATATTTTACTATTACATTCCTCTCATTATTCCGCGTCAAACGAGCGCTCATTCATCAAAATCGGGGACAAAATATTTTAATCGAAATTTCGCAAAATGGCATGGACTATAGGCTTTGCACTTTTTTCATTCAAAAAATACCTTGTGACCGATCTTGACGATTGAGGGTTTATTTTAACGTGGAAAGGAATACAAAGCGATCTAAAAAGGAATTTTGCTAAATAAATGTATAGTTTTGAAAATAGACCAAAAAAACTGCATAGGAAAGGCCACCAGAAATCAGGTCACACACTAAGGGTTTTTGTGGCATATTTTTGAAACTAGGAAGTCTCGGTCAGAAATATTTTATTGTTATATTCCTCTCATTATTCCGCGTCAAACGAGCGCACATTCGTCAAAATCGGGGACAAAAAATGTTAATCGAAATTTCGCAAAATGGCAGGACTATAGGCTTTGCACTTTTTTCATTCAAAAAATACCTTGTGACCGATCTTGACGGTTGAGGGTTTATTTTAACGTGGAAAGGAATACAAAGCGATCTAAAAAGGAATTTTGCTAAATAAATGTCTAGTTTTTAAAATAGACCAAAAAAAACTGCATAGGAAAGGCCACCAGAAATCAGGTCACACACTAAGGGTTTTTGTGGCATATTTTTGAAACTAGGAAGTCTCGGTCAGTAATATTTTACTGTTAGATTCCTCTCATTATTCCACGTCCAACGAGTGCTCATTCGTCAAAATCGGGGACAAAAAATGTTAATCGAAATTTCGCAAAATGGCAGGACTATAGGCTTTGCACTTTTTTCATTCAAAAAATACCTTGTGACCGATCTTGACGATTGAGGGTTTATTTTAACGTGGAAAGGAATACAAAGCGATCTAAAAAGGAATTTTGCTAAATATATGTCTAGTTTTTAAAATAGACCAAAAAAACTGCATAGGAAAGGCCACCAGAATTCAGGTCACACACTAAGGGTTTTTGTGGCATATTTTTGAAACTAGCAAGTCTCGGTCAGAAATATTTTACTGTTAGATTCCTCTCATTATTCCGCGTCCAACGAGCGCTCATTCGTCAAAATCGGGGACAAAAAATGTTAATCGAAATTTCGCAAAATGGCAGGACTATAAGCTTTGCACTTTTTTCATTCAAAAAATACCTTGTTACCGATCTTGACGATTGAGCGTTATATTGGCGATTATTTTGGGATTATCTCCGATCTATGTTAAGTTGAAAAACAATTAAAATAAAAGAGTAGTTTTTATGACGTCTTTTATTTCAAAATATATATATATACTCCCAACGTTTCGACCCGCGGGATTTACGAGTCCTCTTCTTGGGGCTATAAAAAATTCTTTTGTAGAATAGTATCGAGACACTTTTATAAATACAACAAAATTACCTTCCGATTATAATAAATTAAATTTTAAATATCACATATTGTAAATATCAAATAAACTAAAATATTACACTAAAAACATTGACGATTGAGGATTTATTTTAACGTGGAAAGGAATACAAAGCGATCTAAAAAGGAATTTTGCTAAATAAATGTCTAGTTTTTAAAATAGACCAAAAAAACTGCATAGGAAAGGCCACCAGAATTCAGGTCACACACTAAGGGTTTTTGTGGCATATTTTTGAAACTAGCAAGTCTCGGTCAGAAATATTTTACTGTTATATTCCTCTCATTATTCCGCGTCAAACGAGCGCACATTCGTCAAAATCGGGGACAAAAAATGATAATCGAAATTTCGCAAAATGGCAGGACTATAGGCTTTGCACTTTTTTCATTCAAAAAATACCTTGTGACCGATCTTGACGGTTGAGGGTTTATTTTAACGTGGAAAGGAATACAAAGCGATCTAAAAAGGAATTTTGCTAAATAAATGTCTAGTTTTTAAAATAGACCAAAAAAAACTGCATAGGAAAGGCACCAGAAATCAGGTCACACACTAAGGGTTTTTGTGGCATATTTTTGAAACTAGCAAGTCTCGGTCAGAAATATTTTACTGTTAGATTCCTCTCATTATTCCGCGTCCAACGAGCGCTCATTCGTCAAAATCGGGGACAAAAAATGTTAATCGAAATTTCGCAAAATGGCAGGACTATAGGCTTTGCACTTTTTTCATTCAAAAAATACCTTGTGACCGATCTTGACGATTGAGGGTTTATTTTAACGTGGAAAGGAATACAAAGCGATCTAAAAAGGAATTTTGCTAAATATATGTCTAGTTTTTAAAATAGACCAAAAAAACTGCATAGGAAAGGCCACCAGAAATCAGCTTACACAATAAGGGTTTTTGTGGCATATTTTTGAAACTAGCAAGTCTCGGTCAGAAATATTTTACTGCTAGATTCCTCTCATTATTTCGCGTCGAACGAGCGCTCATTCGTCAAAATCGGGACAAAAAATGTTTATCGAAATTTCGCAAAATGGCAGGACTATAAGCTTTGCACTTTTTTCATTCAAAAAATACCTTGTGACCGATCTTGACGATTGAGGATTTATTTTAACGTGGAAAGGAATACAAAGCGATCTAAAAAGGAATTTTGCTAAATAAATGTCTAGTTTTTAAAATAGACCAAAAAAACTGCATAGGGAAAGGCCACCAGAATTCAGGTCACACACTAAGGGTTTTTGTGGGATATTTTTGAAACTAGCAAGTCTCGGTCAGAAATATTTTACTGTTAGATTCCTCTCATTATTCCGCGTCCAACGAGCGCTCATTCGTCAAAATCGGGGACAAAAAATGTTAATCGAAATTTCGCAAAATGGCAGGACTATAGGCTTTGCACTTTTTTCATTCAAAAAATACCTTGTGACCGATCTTGACGATTGAGGGTTTATTTTAACGTGGAAAGGAATACAAAGCGATCTAAAAAGGAATTTTGCTAAATAAATATATAGTTTTGAAAATAGACCAAAAAAACTGCATAGGAAAGGCCACCAGAAATCAGGTCACACACTAAGGGTTTTTGTGGCATATTTTTGAAACTAGGAAGTCTCGGTCAGAAATATTTTACTGTTATATTCCTCTCATTATTCCGCGTCAAACGAGCGCACATTCGTCAAAATCGGGGACAAAAAATGTTAATCGAAATTTCGCAAAATGGCAGGACTATAGGCTTTGCACTTTTTTCATTCAAAAAATACCTTGTGACCGATCTTGACGGTTGAGGGTTATATTGGCGATTATTTTGGGATTATCTCCGATCTATGTTAAGTTGAAAAACAATTAAAATAAAAGAGTAGTTTTTATGACGTCTTTTATTTCAAAATATATATATATACTCCCAACGTTTCGACCCGCGGGATTTACGAGTCCTCTTCTTGGGGCTATAAAAAATTCTTTTGTAGAATAGTATCGAGACACTTTTATAAATACAACAAAATTACCTTCCGATTATAATAAATTAAATTTTAAATATCACATATTGTAAATATCAAATAAACTAAAATATTACACTAAAAACTTTGACGATTGAGGATTTATTTTAACGTGGAAAGGAATACAAAGCGATCTAAAAAGGAATTTTGCTAAATAAATGTCTAGTTTTTAAAATAGACCAAAAAAACTGCATAGGAAAGGCCACCAGAATTCAGGTCACACACTAAGGGTTTTTGTGGCATATTTTTGAAACTAGTAAGTCTCGGTCAGAAATATTTTACTGTTATATTCCTCTCATTATTCCGCGTCAAACGAGCGCACATTCGTCAAAATCGGGGACAAAAAATGATAATCGAAATTTCGCAAAATGGCAGGACTATAGGCTTTGCACTTTTTTCATTCAAAAAATACCTTGTGACCGATCTTGACGGTTGAGGGTTTATTTTAACGTGGAAAGGAATACAAAGCGATCTAAAAAGGAATTTTGCTAAATAAATGTCTAGTTTTTAAAATAGACCAAAAAAAACTGCATAGGAAAGGCCACCAGAAATCAGGTCACACACTAAGGGTTTTTGTGGCATATTTTTGAAACTGGCAAGTCTCGGTCAGAAATATTTTACTGTTAGATTCCTCTCATTATTCCGCGTCCAACGAGCGCTCATTCGTCAAAATCGGGGACAAAAAATGTTAATCGAAATTTCGCAAAATGGCAGGACTATAGGCTTTGCACTTTTTTCATTCAAAAAATACCTTGTGACCGATCTTGACGATTGAGGGTTTATTTTAACGTGGAAAGGAATACAAAGCGATCTAAAAAGGAATTTTGCTAAATATATGTCTAGTTTTTAAAATAGACCAAAAAAACTGCATAGGAAAGGCCACCAGAAATCAGCTTACACAATAAGGGTTTTTGTGGCATATTTTTGAAACTAGCAAGTCTCGGTCAGAAATATTTTACTGCTAGATTCCTCTCATTATTTCGCGTCGAACGAGCGCTCATTCGTCAAAATCGGGGACAAAAAATTTTTATCGAAATTTCGCAAAATGGCAGGACTATAAGCTTTGCACTTTTTTCATTCAAAAAATACCTTGTGACCGATCTTGACGATTGAGGATTTATTTTAACGTGGAAAGGAATACAAAGCGATCTAAAAAGGAATTTTGCTAAATAAATGTCTAGTTTTTAAAATAGACCAAAAAAACTGCATAGGAAAGGCCACCAGAATTCAGGTCACACACTAAGGGTTTTTGTGGGATATTTTTGAAACTAGCAAGTCTCGGTCAGAAATATTTTACTGTTAGATTCCTCTCATTATTCCGCGTCCAACGAGCGCTCATTCGTCAAAATCGGGGACAAAAAATGTTAATCGAAATTTCGCAAAATGGCAGGACTATAGGCTTTGCACTTTTTTCATTCAAAAAATACCTTGTGACCGATCTTGACGATTGAGGGTTTATTTTAACGTGGAAAGGAATACAAAGCGATCTAAAAAAGAATTTTGCTAAATAAATGTCTAGTTTTTAAAATAGACCAAAAAAACTGCATAGGAAAGGCCACCAGAAATCAGGTCACACACTAAGGGTTTTTGTGGCATATTTTTGAAACTAGCAAGTCTCGGTCAGAAATATTTTACTGCTAGATTCCTCTCATTATTTCGCGTCCAACGAGCGCTCATTCGTCAAAATCGGGGACAAAAAATGTTAATCGAAATTTCTCAAAATGGCAGGACTATAGGCTTTGCACTTTTTTCATTCAAAAAATACCTTGTGACCGATCTTGACGAATGATGGTTTATTTTAACGTGGAAAGGAATACAAAGCGATCTAAAAAGGAATTTTGCTAAATAAATATATAGTTTTGAAAATAGACCAAAAAAACTGCATAGGAAAGGCCACCAGAAATCAGGTCACACACTAAGGGTTTTTGTGGCATATTTTTGAAACTAGGAAGTCTCGGTCAGAAATATTTTACTGTTATATTCCTCTCATTATTCCGCGTCAAACGAGCGCACATTCGTCAAAATCGGGGACAAAAAATGTTAAACGAAATTTCGCAAAATGGCAGGACTATAGGCTTTGCACTTTTTTCATTCAAAAAATACCTTGTGACCGATCTTGACGATTGAGGGTTTATTTTAACGTGGAAGGGAATACAAAGCGATCTAAAAAGGAATTTTGCTAAATAAATGTCTAGTTTTTAAAATAGACCAAAAAAACTGCATAGGAAAGGCCACCAGAATTCAGGTCACACACTAAGGGTTTTTGTGGCATATTTTTGAAACTAGCAAGTCTCGGTCAGAAATATTTTACTGTTACATTCCTCTCATTATTCCGCGTCCAACGAGCGCTCATTCGTCAAAATCGGGGACAAAAAATGTTAATCGAAATTTCGCAAAATGGCAGGACTATAAGCTTTGCACTTTTTTCATTCAAAAAATACCTTGTGACCGATCTTGACGATTGAGGATTTATTTTAACGTGGAAAGGAATACAAAGCGATCTAAAAAGGAATTTTGCTAAATAAATGTCTAGTTTTTAAAATAGACCAAAAAAACTGCATAGGAAAGGCCACCAGAAATCAGGTCACACACTAAGGGTTTTTGTGGCATATTTTTGAAACTAGCAAGTCTCGGTCAGAAATAGTTTACTGTTAGATTCCTCTCGTTATTCCGCGTCCAATGAGCGCTCATTCATCAAAATCGGGACAAAAAATTTTAATCGAAATTTCGCAAAATGGCATGGACTATAGGCTTTGCACTTTTTTCATTCAAAAAATACCTTGTGACCAATCTTGACGATTGAGGGTTTATTTTAACGTGGAAAGGAATACAAAGCGATCTAAAAAGGAATTTTGCTAAATAAATATACAGTTTTGAAAATAGACCAAAAAAACTGCATAGGAAAGGCCACCAGAAGTCAGGTCACACACTAAGGGTTTTTGTGGCATATTTTTGAAACTAGCAAGTCCCGGTCAGAAATATTTTACTGTTACATTCCTCTCATTATTTCGCGTCAAACGAGCGCTCATTCATCAAAATCGGGGACAAAATATTTTAATCGAAATTTCGCAAAATGGCATGGACTATAGGCTTTGCACTTTTTTCATTCAAAAAATACCTTGTGACCGATCTTGACGATTGAGGGTTTATTTTAACGTGGAAAGGAATACAAAGCGATCTAAAAAGGAATTTTGCTAAATAAATATATAGTTTTGAAAATAGACCAAAAAAACTGCATAGGAAAGGCCACCAGAAATCAGGTCACACACTAAGGGTTTTTGTGGCATATTTTTGAAACTAGGAAGTCTCGGTCAGAAATATTTTACTGTTATATTCCTCTCATTATTCCGCGTCAAACGAGCGCACATTCGTCAAAATCGGGGACAAAAAATGTTAATCGAAATTTCGCAAAATGGCAGGACTATAGGCTTTGCACTTTTTTCATTCAAAAAATACCTTGTGACCGATCTTGACGGTTGAGGGTTTATTTTAACGTGGAAAGGAATACAAAGCGATCTACAAAGGCATTTTGCTAAATAAATATCTAGTTTTTAAAATAGACCAAAAAAATTGCATAGGAAAGGCCACCAGAATTCAGGTCACACACTAAGTGTTTTTGTGGCATATTTTTGAAACTAGCAAGTCTCAGGCAGAAATATTTTACTGTTAGATTCCTCTCATTATTCCGCGTCCAACGAGCGCTCATTCGTCAAAATCGGGGACAAAAAATGTTAATCGAAATTTCGCAAAATGGCTGGACTATAGGCTTTGCACTTTTTTCATTCAAAAAATACCTTGTGACCGATCTTGACGATTGAGGGTTTATTTTAACGTGGAAGGGAATACAAAGCGATCTAAAAAGGAATTTTGCTAAATAAATGTCTAGTTTTTAAAATAGACCAAAAAAACTGCATAGGAAAGGCCACCAGAATTCAGGTCACACACTAAGGGTTTTTGTGGCATATTTTTGAAACTAGCAAGTCTCGGTCAGAAATATTTTACTGTTAGATTCCTCTCATTATTCCGCGTCCAACGAGCGCTCATTCGTCAAAATCGGGGACAAAAAATGTTAATCGAAATTTCGCAAAATGGCAGGACTATAGGCTTTGCACTTTTTTCATTCAAAAAATACCTTGTGACCGATCTTGACGATTGAGGGTTTATTTTAACGTGGAAAGGAATACAAAGCGATCTAAAAAAGAATTTTGCTAAATAAATGTCTAGTTTTTAAAATAGACCAAAAAAACTGCATAGGAAAGGCCACCAGAAATCAGGTCACACACTAAGGGTTTTTGTGGCATATTTTTGAAACTAGCAAGTCTCGGTCAGAAATATTTCACTGCTAGATTCCTCTCGTTATTTCGCGTCCAACGAGCGCTCATTCGTCAAAATCGGGGACAAAAAATGTTAACCGAAATTTCTCAAAATGGCAGGACTATAGGCTTTGCACTTTTTTCATTCAAAAAATACCTTGTGACCGATCTTGCCAATGATGGTTTATTTTAACGTGGAAAGGAATACAAAGCGATCTAAAAAGGAATTTTGCTAAATAAATATATAGTTTTGAAAATAGACCAAAAAAACTGCATAGGAAAGGCCACCAGAAATCAGGTCACACACTAAGGGTTTTTGTGGCATATTTTTGAAACTAGGAAGTCTCGGTCAGAAATATTTTACTGTTATATTCCTCTCATTATTCCGCGTCAAACGAGCGCACATTCGTCAAAATCGGGGACAAAAAATGTTAAACGAAATTTCGCAAATTGGCAGGACTATAGGCTTTGCACTTTTTTCATTCAAAAAATACCTTGTGACCGATCTTGACGAATGATGGTTTATTTTAACGTGGAAAGGAATACAAAGCGATCTAAAAAGGAATTTTGCTAAATAAATGTCTAGTTTTTAAAATAGACCAAAAAAAATTGCATAGGAAAGGCCACCAGAAATCAGGTCACACACTAAGGGTTTTTGTGGCATATTTTTGAAACTAGGAAGTCTCCGTCAGAAATATTTTACTGTTATATTCCTCTCATTATTCCGCGTCAAACGAGCGCTCATTCGTCAAAATCGGGGACAAAAAATGTTAATCGAAATTTCGCAAAATGGCAGGACTATAGGCTTTGCACTTTTTTCATTCAAAAAATACCTTGTGACCGATCTTGACGGTTGAGGGTTTATTTTAACGTGGAAAGGAATACAAAGCGATCTACAAAGGCATTTTGCTAAATAAATATCTAGTTTTTAAAATAGACCAAAAAAACTGCATAGGAAAGGCCACCAGAATTCAGGTCACACACTAAGGGTTTTTGTGGCATATTTTTGAAACTAGCAAGTCTCGGTCAGAAATATTTTACTGTTACATTCCTCTCATTATTCCGCGTCCAACGAGCGCTCATTCGTCAAAATCGGGGACAAAAAATGTTAATCGAAATTTCGCAAAATGGCAGGACTATAAGCTTTGCACTTTTTTCATTCAAAAAATACCTTGTGACCGATCTTGACGATTGAGGATTTATTTTAACGTGGAAAGGAATACAAAGCGATCTAAAAAGGAATTTTGCTAAATAAATGTCTAGTTTTTAAAATAGACCAAAAAAACTGCATAGGAAAGGCCACCAGAAATCAGGTCACACACTAAGGGTTTTTGTGGCATATTTTTGAAACTAGCAAGTCTCGGTCAGAAATAGTTTACTGTTAGATTCCTCTCGTTATTCCGCGTCCAATGAGCGCTCATTCATCAAAATCGGGACAAAAAATTTTAATCGAAATTTCGCAAAATGGCATGGACTATAGGCTTTGCACTTTTTTCATTCAAAAAATACCTTGTGACCAATCTTGACGATTGAGGGTTTATTTTAACGTGGAAAGGAATACAAAGCGATCTAAAAAGGAATTTTGCTAAATAAATATACAGTTTTGAAAATAGACCAAAAAAACTGCATAGGAAAGGCCACCAGAAGTCAGGTCACACACTAAGGGTTTTTGTGGCATATTTTTGAAACTAGCAAGTCCCGGTCAGAAATATTTTACTGTTACATTCCTCTCATTATTTCGCGTCAAACGAGCGCTCATTCATCAAAATCGGGGACAAAATATTTTAATCGAAATTTCGCAAAATGGCATGGACTATAGGCTTTGCACTTTTTTCATTCAAAAAATACCTTGTGACCGATCTTGACGATTGAGGGTTTATTTTAACGTGGAAAGGAATACAAAGCGATCTAAAAAGGAATTTTGCTAAATAAATATATAGTTTTGAAAATAGACCAAAAAAACTGCATAGGAAAGGCCACCAGAAATCAGGTCACACACTAAGGGTTTTTGTGGCATATTTTTGAAACTAGGAAGTCTCGGTCAGAAATATTTTACTGTTATATTCCTCTCATTATTCCGCGTCAAACGAGCGCACATTCGTCAAAATCGGGGACAAAAAATGTTAATCGAAATTTCGCAAAATGGCAGGACTATAGGCTTTGCACTTTTTTCATTCAAAAAATACCTTGTGACCGATCTTGACGGTTGAGGGTTTATTTTAACGTGGAAAGGAATACAAAGCGATCTACAAAGGCATTTTGCTAAATAAATATCTAGTTTTTAAAATAGACCAAAAAAATTGCATAGGAAAGGCCACCAGAATTCAGGTCACACACTAAGTGTTTTTGTGGCATATTTTTGAAACTAGCAAGTCTCAGGCAGAAATATTTTACTGTTAGATTCCTCTCATTATTCCGCGTCCAACGAGCGCTCATTCGTCAAAATCGGGGACAAAAAATGTTAATCGAAATTTCGCAAAATGGCAGGACTATAGGCTTTGCACTTTTTTCATTCAAAAAATACCTTGTGACCGATCTTGACGATTGAGGGTTTATTTTAACGTGGAAGGGAATACAAAGCGATCTAAAAAGGAATTTTGCTAAATAAATGTCTAGTTTTTAAAATAGACCAAAAAAACTGCATAGGAAAGGCCACCAGAATTCAGGTCACACACTAAGGGTTTTTGTGGCATATTTTTGAAACTAGCAAGTCTCGGTCAGAAATATTTTACTGTTAGATTCCTCTCATTATTCCGCGTCCAACGAGCGCTCATTCGTCAAAATCGGGGACAAAAAATGTTAATCGAAATTTCGCAAAATGGCAGGACTATAGGCTTTGCACTTTTTTCATTCAAAAAATACCTTGTGACCGATCTTGACGATTGAGGGTTTATTTTAACGTGGAAAGGAATACAAAGCGATCTAAAAAATAATTTTGCTAAATAAATGTCTAGTTTTTAAAATAGACCAAAAAAACTGCATAGGAAAGGCCACCAGAAATCAGGTCACACACTAAGGGTTTTTGTGGCATATTTTTGAAACTAGCAAGTCTCGGTCAGAAATATTTCACTGCTAGATTCCTCTCGTTATTTCGCGTCCAACGAGCGCTCATTCGTCAAAATCGGGGACAAAAAATGTTAACCGAAATTTCTCAAAATGGCAGGACTATAGGCTTTGCACTTTTTTCATTCAAAAAATACCTTGTGACCGATCTTGCCAATGATGGTTTATTTTAACGTGGAAAGGAATACAAAGCGATCTAAAAAGGAATTTTGCTAAATAAATATATAGTTTTGAAAATAGACCAAAAAAACTGCATAGGAAAGGCCACCAGAAATCAGGTCACACACTAAGGGTTTTTGTGGCATATTTTTGAAACTAGGAAGTCTCGGTCAGAAATATTTTACTGTTATATTCCTCTCATTATTCCGCGTCAAACGAGCGCACATTCGTCAAAATCGGGGACAAAAAATGTTAAACGAAATTTCGCAAATTGGCAGGACTATAGGCTTTGCACTTTTTTCATTCAAAAAATACCTTGTGACCGATCTTGACGAATGATGGTTTATTTTAACGTGGAAAGGAATACAAAGCGATCTAAAAAGGAATTTTGCTAAATAAATGTCTAGTTTTTAAAATAGACCAAAAAAAATTGCATAGGAAAGGCCACCAGAAATCAGGTCACACACTAAGGGTTTTTGTGGCATATTTTTGAAACTAGGAAGTCTCCGTCAGAAATATTTTACTGTTATATTCCTCTCATTATTCCGCGTCAAACGAGCGCTCATTCGTCAAAATCGGGGACAAAAAATGTTAATCGAAATTTCGCAAAATGGCAGGACTATAGGCTTTGCACTTTTTTCATTCAAAAAATACCTTGTGACCGATCTTGACGATTGAGGGTTTATTTTAACGTGGAAGGGAATACAAAGCGATCTAAAAAGGAATTTTGCTAAATAAATGTCTAGTTTTTAAAATAGACCAAAAAAACTGCATAGGAAAGGCCACCAGAATTCAGGTCACACACTAAGGGTTTTTGTGGCATATTTTTGAAACTAGCAAGTCTCGGTCAGAAATATTTTACTGTTAGATTCCTCTCATTATTCCGCGTCCAACGAACGCTCATTCGTCAAAATCGGGGACAAAAAATGTTAATCGAAATTTCGCAAAATGGCAGGTCTATAAGCTTTGCACTTTTTTCATTAAAAAAATACCTTGTGACCGATCTTGACGATTGAGGATTTATTTTAACGTGGAAAGGAATACAAAGCGATCTAAAAAGGAATTTTGCTAAATAAATGTCTAGTTTTTAAAATAGACCAAAAAAACTGCATAGGAAAGGCCACCAGAAATCAGGTCACACACTAAGGGTTTTTGTGGCATATTTTTGAAACTAGAAAGTCTCGGTCAGAAATAGTTTACTGTTAGATTCCTCTCGTTATTCCGCGTCCAATGAGCGCTCATTCATCAAAATCGGGTCAAAAAATTTTAATCGAAATTTCAAAAAATGGCATGGACTATAGGCTTTGCACTTTTTTCATTCAAAAAATACCTTGTGACCGATCTTGACGAGGAATACAAAGCGATCTAAAAAGGAATTTTGCTAAATAAATGTCTAGTTTTTAAAATAGACCAAAAAAACTGCATAGGAAAGGCCACCAGAATTCAGGTCACACACTAAGGGTTTTTGTGGCATATTTTTGAAACTAGCAAGTCTCGGTCAGAAATATTTTACTGTTTTCATTATTCCGCGTCCAACGAGTGCTCATTCGTCAAAATCGGGGACAAAAAATGTTTATCGAAATTTCGCAAAATGGCAGGTTTATAAGCTTTGCACTTTTTTCATTCAAAAAATACCTTGTGACCGATCTTGACGATTGAGGATTTATTTTAACGTGGAAAGGAATACAAAGCGATCTAAAAAGGAATTTTGCTAAATAAATGTCTAGTTTTTAAAATAGACCAAAAAAACTGCATAGGAAAGGCCACCAGAATTCAGGTCACACACTAGGGGTTTTTGTGGGATATTTTTGAAACTAGCAAGTCTCGGTCAGAAATATTTTACTGTTAGATTCCTCTCATTATTCCGCGTCCAACGAGCGCTCATTCGTCAAAATCGGGGACAAAAAATGTTAATCGAAATTTCGCAAAATGGCAGGACTATAGGCTTTGCACTTTTTTCATTAAAAAAATACCTTGTGACCGATCTTGACGATTGAGGGTTTATTTTAACGTGGAAAGGAATACAAAGCGATCTAAAAAGGCATTTTGCTAAATAAATGTCTAGTTTTTAAAATAGACCAAAAAAACTGCATAGGAAAGGCCACCAGAATTCAGGTCACACACTAAGGGTTTTTGTGGCATATTTTTGAAACTAGCAAGTCTCGGTCAGAAATATTTTACTGTTAGATTCCTCTCATTATTCCGCGTCCAACGAGCGCTCATTCGTCAAAATCGGGGACAAAAAATGTTAATCGAAATTTCGCAAAATGGCAGGACTATAGGCTTTGCACTTTTTTCATTCAAAAAATACCTTGTGACCGATCTTGACGATTGAGGGTTTATTTTAACGTGGAAAGGAATACAAAGCGATCTAAAAAGGAATTTTGCTAAATAAATGTCTAGTTTTTAAAATAGACCAAAAAAACTGCATAGGAAAGGCCACCAGAATTCAGGTCACACACTAAGGGTTTTTGTGGCATATTTTTGAAACTAGCAAGTCTCGGTCAGAAATATTTTACTGTTAGATTCCTCTCATTATTCCGCGTCCAACGAGCGCTCATTCGTCAAAATCGGGGACAAAAAATGTTTATCGAAATTTCGCAAAATGGCAGGACTATAAGCTTTGCACTTTTTTCATTCAAAAAATACCTTGTGACCGATCTTGACGATTGAGGATTTATTTTAACGTGGAAAGGAATACAAAGCGATCTAAAAAGGAATTTTGCTAAATAAATGTCTAGTTTTTAAAATAGACCAAAAAAAACTGCATAGGAAAGGCCACCAGAATTCAGGACACACACTAAGGGTTTTTGTGGGATATTTTTGAAACTAGCAAGTCTCGGTCAGAAATATTTTACTGTTAGATTCCTCTCATTATTCCGCGTCCAACGAGCGCTCATTCGTCAAAATCGGGGACAAAAAATGTTAATCGAAATTTCGCAAAATGGCAGGACTATAGGCTTTGCACTTTTTTCATTCAAAAAATACCTTGTGACCGATCTTGACGATTGAGGGTTTATTTTAACGTGGAAAGGAATACAAAGCGATCTAAAAAGGAATTTTGCTAAATAAATGTCTGGTTTTTAAAATAGACCAAAAAAACTGCATAGGAAAGGCCACCAGAAATCAGGTCACACACTAGGGGTTTTTGTGGCATATTTTTGAAACTAGCAAGTCTCGGTCAGAAATATTTTACTGTTAGATTCCTCTCATTATTCCGCGTCCAACGAGCGCTCATTCGTCAAAATCGGGGACAAAAAATGTTAATCGAAATTTCGCAAAATGGCAGGACTATAGGCTTTGCACTTTTTTCATTCAAAAAATACCTTGTGACCGATCTTGACGATTGAGGGTTTATTTTAACGTGGAAAGGAATACAAAGCGATCTAAAAAGGAATTTTGCTAAATAAATGTCTAGTTTTTAAAATAGACCAAAAAAACTGCATAGGAAAGGCCACCAGAATTCAGGTCACACACTAAGGGTTTTTGTGGCATATTTTTGAAACTAGCAAGTCTCGGTCAGAAATATTTTACTGTTAGATTCCTCTCATTATTCCGCGTCCAACGAGCGCTCATTCGTCAAAATCGGGGACAAAAAATGTTAATCGAAATTTCGCAAAATGGCAGGACTATAGGCTTTGCACTTTTTTCATTCAAAAAATACCTTGTGACCGATCTGACGATTGAGGGGTTTATTTTAACGTGGAAAGGAATACAAAGCGATCTAAAAAGGAATTTTTGCTAAATAAATGTCTAGTTTTTAAAATAGACCAAAAAAACTGCATAGGAAAGGCCACCAGAATTCAGGTCACACACTAAGGGTTTTTGTGGCATATTTTTGAAACTAGCAAGTCTCGGTCAGAAATATTTTACTGTTAGATTCCTCTCATTATTCCGCGCCCAACGAGCGCTCATTCGTCAAAATCGGGGACAAAAATGTTTATCGAAATTTCGCAAAATGGCAGGACTATAAGCTTTGCACTTTTTTCATTCAAAAAATACCTTGTGACCGATCTTGACGATTGAGGATTTATTTTAACGTGAAAGGAATACAAAGCGATCTAAAAAGGAATTTTGCTAAATAAATGTCTAGTTTTAAAATAGACCAAAAAAAACTGCATAGGAAAGGCCACCAGAATTCAGGTCACACACTAAGGGTTTTTGTGGATATTTTTGAAACTAGCAAGGTCTCGGTCAGAAATATTTTACTGTTAGATTCCTCTCATTATTCCGCGTCCCAACGAGCGCTCATTCGTCAAAATCGGGGACAAAAAATGTTAATCGAAATTTCGCAAAATGGCAGGACTATAGGCTTTGCACTTTTTTCATTCAAAAAAATACCTTGTGACCGATCTTGACGATTGAGGGTTTATTTTAACGTGGAAAGGAATACAAAGCGATCTAAAAAGGCATTTTGCTAAATAAATGTCTAGTTTTTAAAATAGACCAAAAAAACTGCATAGGAAAGGCCACCAGAATTCAGGTCACACACTAAGGGTTTTTGTGGCATATTTTTGAAACTAGCAAGTCTCGGTCAGAAATATTTTACTGTTAGATTCCTCTCATTATTCCGCGTCCAACGAGCGCTCATTCGTCAAAATCGGGGACAAAAAATGTTAATTGAAATTTCGCAAAATGGCAGGACTATAGGCTTTGCACTTTTTTTCATTCAAAAAATACCTTGTGACCGATCTTGACGATTGAGGGTTTATTTTAACGTGGAAAGGAATACAAAGCGATCTAAAAAGGAATTTTGCTAAATAAATGTCTAGTTTTTAAAATAGACCAAAAAAACTGCATAGGAAAGGCCACCAGAATTCAGGTCACACACTAAGGGTTTTTGTGGCATATTTTTGAAACTAGCAAGTCTCGGTCAGAAATATTTTACTGTTAGATTCCTCTCATTATTCCGCGTCCAACGAGCACTCATTCGTCAAAATCGGGGACAAAAAATGTTTATCGAAATTTCGCAAAATGGCAGGACTATAAGCTTTGCACTTTTTTCATTCAAAAAATACCTTGTGACCGATCTTGACGATTGAGGATTTATTTTAACGTGGAAAGGAATACAAAGCGATCTAAAAAGGAATTTTGCTAAATAAATGTCTAGTTTTTAAAATAGACCAAAAAAACTGCATAGGAAAGGCCACCAGAATTCAGGTCACACACTAAGGGTTTTTGTGGGATATTTTTGAAACTAGCAAGTCTCGGTCAGAAATATTTTACTGTTAGATTCCTCTCATTATTCCGCGTCCAACGAGCGCTCATTCGTCAAAATCGGGGACAAAAAATGTTAATCGAAATTTCGCAAAATGGCAGGACTATAGGCTTTGCACTTTTTTCATTCAAAAAATACCTTGTGACCGATCTTGACGATTGAGGGTTTATTTTAACGTGGAAAGGAATACAAAGCGATCTAAAAAAGAATTTTGCTAAATAAATGTCTAGTTTTTAAAATAGACCAAAAAAACTGCATAGGAAAGGCCACCAGAAATCAGGTCACACACTAAGGGTTTTTGTGGCATATTTTTGAAACTAGCAAGTCTCGGTCAGAAATATTTTACTGCTAGATTCCTCTCGTTATTTCGCGTCCAACGAGCGCTCATTCGTCAAAATCGGGGACAAAAAATGTTAATCGAAATTTCTCAAAATGGCAGGACTATAGGCTTTGCACTTTTTTCATTCAAAAAATACCTTGTGACCGATCTTGCCAATGATGGTTTATTTTAACGTGGAAAGGAATACAAAGCGATCTAAAAAGGAATTTTGCTAAATAAATATATAGTTTTGAAAATAGACCAAAAAAACTGCATAGGAAAGGCCACCAGAAATCAGGTCACACACTAAGGGTTTTTGTGGCATATTTTTGAAACTAGGAAGTCTCGGTCAGAAATATTTTACTGTTATATTCCTCTCATTATTCCGCGTCAAACGAGCGCACATTCGTCAAAATCGGGGACAAAAATGTTAAACGAAATTTCGCAAATTGGCAGGACTATAGGCTTTGCACTTTTTTCATTCAAAAAATACCTTGTGACCGATCTTGACGAATGATGGTTTATTTTAACGTGGAAAGGAATACAAAGCGATCTAAAAAGGAATTTTGCTAAATAAATGTCTAGTTTTTAAAATAGACCAAAAAAAATTGCATAGGAAAGGCCACCAGAAATCAGGTCACACACTAAGGGTTTTTGTGGCATATTTTTGAAACTAGCAAGTCTCGGTCAGAAATATTTTACTGTTAGATTCCTCTCATTATTCCGCGTCCAACGAGCGCTCATTCGTCAAAATCGGGGACAAAAAATGTTAATCGAAATTTCGCAAAATGGCAGGTCTATAAGCTTTGCACTTTTTTCATTCAAAAAATACCTTGTGACCGATCTTGACGATTGAGGATTTATTTTAACGTGGAAAGGAATACAAAGCGATCTAAAAAGGAATTTTGCTAAATAAATGTCTAGTTTTTAAAATAGACCAAAAAAACTGCATAGGAAAGGCCACCAGAAATCAGGTCACACACTAAGGGTTTTTGTGGCATATTTTTGAAACTAGAAAGTCTCGGTCAGAAATAGTTTACTGTTAGATTCCTCTCGTTATTCCGCGTCCAATGAGCGCTCATTCATCAAAATCGGGACAAAAAATTTTAATCGAAATTTCAAAAATGGCATGGACTATAGGCTTTGCACTTTTTTCATTCAAAAAATATCTTGTGACCGATCTTGACGATTGAGGGTTTATTTTAACGTGGAAAGGAATACAAAGCGATCTAAAAAGGAATTTTGCTAAATAAATGTCTAGTTTTTAAAATAGACCAAAAAAACTGCATAGGAAAGGCCACCAGAATTCAGGTCACACACTAAGGGTTTTTGTGGCATATTTTTGAAACTAGCAAGTCTCGGTCAGAAATATTTTACTGTTAGATTCCTCTCATTATTCCGCGTCCAACGAGCGCTCATTCGTCAAAATCGGGGACAAAAAATGTTTATCGAAATTTCGCAAAATGGCAGGACTATAAGCTTTGCACTTTTTTCATTCAAAAAATACCTTGTGACCGATCTTGACGATTGAGGATTTATTTTAACGTGGAAAGGAATACAAAGCGATCTAAAAAGGAATTTTGCTAAATAAATGTCTAGTTTTTAAAATAGACCAAAAAAACTGCATAGGAAAGGCCACCAGAATTCAGGTCACACACTAAGGGTTTTTGTGGGATATTTTTGAAACTAGCAAGTCTCGGTCAGAAATATTTTACTGTTAGATTCCTCTCATTATTCCGCGTCCAACGAGCGCTCATTCGTCAAAATCGGGGACAAAAAATGTTAATCGAAATTTCGCAAAATGGCAGGACTATAGGCTTTGCACTTTTTTCATTCAAAAAATACCTTGTGACCGATCTTGACGATTGAGGGTTTATTTTAACGTGGAAAGGAATACAAAGCGATCTAAAAAGGAATTTTGCTAAATAAATGTCTAGTTTTTAAAATAGACCAAAAAAACTGCATAGGAAAGGCCACCAGAAATCAGGTCACACACTAAGGGTTTTTGTGGCATATTTTTGAAACTAGCAAGTCTCGGTCAGAAATATTTTACTGCTAGATTCCTCTCGTTATTTCGCGTCCAACGAGCGCTCATTCGTCAAAATCGGGGACAAAAAATGTTAATCGAAATTTCTCAAAATGGCAGGACTATAGGCTTTGCACTTTTTTCATTCAAAAAATACCTTGTGACCGATCTTGCCAATGATGGTTTATTTTAACGTGGAAAGGAATACAAAGCGATCTAAAAAGGAATTTTGCTAAATAAATATATAGTTTTGAAAATAGACCAAAAAAACTGCATAGGAAAGGCCACCAGAAATCAGGTCACACACTAAGGGTTTTTGTGGCATATTTTTGAAACTAGGAAGTCTCGGTCAGAAATATTTTACTGTTATATTCCTCTCATTATTCCGCGTCAAACGAGCGCACATTCGTCAAAATCGGGGACAAAAAATGTTAAACGAAATTTCGCAAATTGGCAGGACTATAGGCTTTGCACTTTTTTTCATTCAAAAATACCTTGTGACCGATCTTGACGAATGATGGTTTATTTTAACGTGGAAAGGAATACAAAGCGATCTAAAAAGGAATTTTGCTAAATAAATGTCTAGTTTTTAAAATAGACCAAAAAAAATTGCATAGGAAAGGCCACAGAAATCAGGTCACACACTAAGGGTTTTTGTGGCATATTTTTGAAACTAGCAAGTCTCGGTCAGAAATATTTTACTGTTAGATTCCTCTCAGTATTCCGTCCAACGAGCGCTCATTCGTCAAAATCGGGGACAAAAAATGTTAATCGAAATTTCGCAAAATGGCAGGACTATAGGCTTTGCACTTTTTTCATTCAAAAAATACCTTGTGACCGATCTTGACGATTGAGGGTTTATTTTAACGTGGAAGGGAATACAAAGCGATCTAAAAAGGAATTTTGCTAAATAAATGTCTAGTTTTTAAAATAGACCAAAAAAACTGCATAGGAAAGGCCACCAGAATTCAGGTCACACACTAAGGGTTTTTGTGGCATATTTTTGAAACTAGCAAGTCTCGGTCAGAAATATTTTACTGTTAGATTCCTCTCATTATTCCGCGTCCAACGAGCGCTCATTCGTCAAAATCGGGGACAAAAAATGTTAATCGAAATTTCGCAAAATGGCAGGTCTATAAGCTTTGCACTTTTTTCATTCAAAAAATACCTTGTGACCGATCTTGACGATTGAGGATTTATTTTAACGTGGAAAGGAATACAAAGCGATCTAAAAAGGAATTTTGCTAAATAAATGTCTAGTTTTTAAAATAGACCAAAAAAAACTGCATAGGAAAGGCCACCAGAAATCAGGTCACACACTAAGGGTTTTTGTGGCATATTTTTGAAACTAGAAAGTCTCGGTCAGAAATAGTTTACTGTTAGATTCCTCTCGTTATTCCGCGTCCAATGAGCGCTCATTCATCAAAATCGGGACAAAAAATTTTAATCGAAATTTCAAAAAATGGCATGGACTATAGGCTTTGCACTTTTTTCATTCAAAAAATACCTTGTGACCGATCTTGACGATTGAGGGTTTATTTTAACGTGGAAAGGAATACAAAGCGATCTAAAAAGGAATTTTGCTAAATAAAGGTCTAGTTTTTAAAATAGACCAAAAAAACTGCATAGGAAAGGCCACCAGAAATCAGGTCACACACTAACGGTTTTGTGGCATATTTTTGAAACTAGCAAGTCTCGGTCAGAAATATTTTACTGTTAGATTCCTCTCATTATTCCGCGTCCAACGAGCGCTCATTCGTCAAAATCGGGGACAAAAAATGTTAATCGAAATTTCGCAAAATGGCAGGACTATAGGCTTTGCACTTTTTTCATTCAAAAAATACCTTGTGACCGATCTTGACGATTGAGGGTTTATTTTAACGTGGAAAGGAATACAAAGCGATCTAAAAAGGAATTTTGCTAAATAAATGTCTGGTTTTTAAAATAGACCAAAAAAAACTGCATAGGAAAGGCCACCAGAAATCAGGTCACACACTAGGGGTTTTTGTGGCATATTTTTGAAACTAGCAAGTCTCGGTCAGAAATATTTTACTGTTAGATTCCTCTCATTATTCCGCGTCCAACGAGCGCTCATTCGTCAAAATCGGGGACAAAAAATGTTAATCGAAATTTCGCAAAATGGCAGGACTATAGGCTTTGCACTTTTTTCGTTCAAAAAATACCTTGTGACCGATCTTGACGATTGAGGGTTTATTTTAACGTGGAAAGGAATACAAAGCGATCTAAAAAGGCATTTTGCTAAATAAATGTCTAGTTTTTAAAATAGACCAAAAAAACTGCATAGAAAAGGCCACCAGAATTTCAGGTCACACACTAAGGGTTTTTGTGGCATATTTTGAAACTAGCAAGTCTCGGTCAGAAATATTTTACTGTTAGATTCCTCTCATTATTCCGCGTCCAACGAGCGCTCATTCGTCAAAATCGGGGACAAAAAATGTTAATCGAAATTTCGCAAAATGGCAGGACTATAGGCTTTGCACTTTTTTCATTCAAAAATACCTTGTGACCGATCTTGACGATTGAGGGTTTATTTTAACGTGGAAAGGAATACAAAGCGATCTAAAAAGGAATTTTGCTAAATAAAGGTCTAGTTTTTAAAATAGACCAAAAAAACTGCATAGGAAAGGCCACCAGAAATCAGGTCACACACTATCGGTTTTTGTGGCATATTTTTGAAACTAGCAAGTCTCGGTCAGAAATATTTTACTGTTAGATTCCTCTCATTATTCCGCGTCCAACGAGCGCTCATTCGTCAAAATCGGGGACAAAAAATGTTAATCGAAATTTCGCAAAATGGCAGGACTATAGGCTTTGCACTTTTTTCATTCAAAAAATACCTTGTGACCGATCTTGACGATTGAGGGTTTATTTTAACGTGGAAAGGAATACAAAGCGATCTAAAAAGGAATTTTGCTAAATAAATGTCTGGTTTTTAAAATAGACCAAAAAAACTGCATAGGAAAGGCCACCAGAAATCAGGTCACACACTAGGGGTTTTTGTGGCATATTTTTGAAACTAGCAAGTCTCGGTCAGAAATATTTTACTGTTAGATTCCTCTCATTATTCCGCGTCCAACGAGCGCTCATTCGTCAAAATCGGGGACAAAAAAATGTTAATCGAAATTTCGCAAAATGGCAGGACTATAGGCTTTGCACTTTTTTCGTTCAAAAAATACCTTGTGACCGATCTTGACGATTGAGGGTTTATTTTAACGTGGAAAGGAATACAAAGCGATCTAAAAAGGCATTTTGCTAAATAAATGTCTAGTTTTTAAAATAGACCAAAAAAACTGCATAGGAAAGGCCACCAGAATTCAGGTCACACACTAAGGGTTTTTGGTGGGATATTTTTGAAACTAGCAAGTCTCGGTCAGAAATATTTTACTGTTAGATTCCTCTCATTATTCCGCGTCCAACGAGCGCTCATTCGTCAAAATCGGGGACAAAAAATGTTAATCGAAATTTCGCAAAATGGCAGGACTATAGGCTTTGCACTTTTTTCATTCAAAAAATACCTTGTGACCGATCTTGACGATTGAGGGTTTATTTTAACGTGGAAAGGAATACAAAGCGATCTAAAAAGGCATTTTGCTAAATAAATGTCTAGTTTTTAAAATAGACCAAAAAAACTGCATAGGAAAGGCCACCAGAATTCAGGTCACACACTAAGGGTTTTTGTGGCATATTTTTGAAACTAGCAAGTCTCGGTCAGAAATATTTTACTGTTTTCATTATTCCGCGTCCAACGAGCGCTCATTCGTCAAAATCGGGGACAAAAAATGTTTATCGAAATTTCGCAAAATGGCAGGACTATAAGCTTTGCACTTTTTTCATTCAAAAAATACCTTGTGACCGATCTTGACGATTGAGGATTTATTTAACGTGGAAAGGAATACAAAGCGATCTAAAAAGGAATTTTGCTAAATAAATGTCTAGTTTTTAAAATAGACCAAAAAAACTGCATAGGAAAGGCCACCAGAATTCAGGTCACACACTAAGGGTTTTTGTGGGATATTTTTGAAACTAGCAAGTCTCGGTCAGAAATATTTTACTGTTAGATTCCTCTCATTATTCCGCGTCCAACGAGCGCTCATTCGTCAAAATCGGGGACAAAAAATGTTAATCGAAATTTCGCAAAATGGCAGGACTATAGGCTTTGCACTTTTTTCATTCAAAAAATACCTTGTGACCGATCTTGACGATTGAGGGTTTATTTTAACGTGGAAAGGAATACAAAGC
This sequence comes from Dioctria rufipes, assembly GCA_963924295.1. Taxonomy (NCBI): domain Eukaryota; kingdom Metazoa; phylum Arthropoda; class Insecta; order Diptera; family Asilidae; genus Dioctria; species Dioctria rufipes. Next base: position 68,128 of record CAWUPM010000458.1, read on the forward strand.
GATCTAAAAAGGCATTTTGCTAAATAAATGTCTAGTTTTTAAAATAGACCAAAAAAACTGCATAGGAAAGGCCACCAGAATTCAGGTCACACACTAAGGGTTTTTGTGGCATATTTTGAAACTAGCAAGTCTCGGTCAGAAAATATTTTACTGTTAGATTCCTCTCATTATTCCGCGTCCAACGAGCGCTCATTCGTCAAAATCGGGGACAAAAAATGTTAATCGAAATTTCGCAAAATGGCAGGACTATAGGCTTTGCACTTTTTTCATTCAAAAAATACCTTGTGACCGATCTTGACGATTGAGGGTTTATTTTAACGTGGAAAGGAATACAAAGCGATCTAAAAAGGAATTTTGCTAAATAAATGTCTAGTTTTTAAAATAGACCAAAAAAAACTGCATAGGAAAGGCCACCAGAATTCAGGTCACACACTAAGGGTTTTTGTGGCATATTTTTGAAACTAGCAAGTCTCGGTCAGAAATATTTTACTGTTAGATTCCTCTCATTATTCCGCGTCCAACGAGCGCTCATTCGTCAAAATCGGGGACAAAAAATGTTTATCGAAATTTCGCAAAATGGCAGGACTATAAGCTTTGCACTTTTTTCATTCAAAAAATACCTTGTGACCGATCTTGACGATTGAGGATTTATTTTAACGTGGAAAGGAATACAAAGCGATCTAAAAAGGAATTTTGCTAAATAAATGTCTAGTTTTTAAAATAGACCAAAAAACTGCATAGGAAAGGCCACCAGAATTCAGGTCACACACTAAGGGTTTTTGTGGGATATTTTTGAAAACTAGCAAGTCTCGGTCAGAAATATTTTACTGTTAGATTCCTCTCATTATTCCGCGTCCAACGAGCGCTCATTCGTCAAAATCGGGGACAAAAAATGTTAATCGAAATTTCGCAAAATGGCAGGACTATAGGCTTTGCACTTTTTTCATTCAAAAAATACCTTGTGACCGATCTTGACGATTGAGGGTTTATTTTAACGTGGAAAGGAATACAAAGCGATCTAAAAAGGAATTTTGCTAAATAAATGTCTGGTTTTTAAAATAGACCAAAAAAACTGCATAGGAAAGGCCACCAGAAATCAGGTCACACACTAGGGTTTTTGTGGCATATTTTGAAACTAGCAAGTCTCGGTCAGAAATATTTTACTGTTAGATTCCTCTCATTATTCCGCGTCCAACGAGCGCTCATTCGTCAAAATCGGGGACAAAAAATGTTAATCGAAATTTCGCAAAATGGCAGGACTATAGGCTTTGCACTTTTTTCATTCAAAAAATACCTTGTGACCGATCTTGACGATTGAGGGTTTATTTTAACGTGGAAAGGAATACAAAGCGATCTAAAAAG